>VZTV01089269.1:24098-40157 GCA_013400875.1 Anhinga rufa | reverse complement strand
CGGGGCGGGGCGCAGAGCGGCCGGGAAGGGGGAAGCGACGGTGGCCGAGCGAGGGGGCGCAGCCCGCCGCGCCGCCGGCCGTTGGTGCCTTCCGAGGGGCTGGGCGCAGGGAGCCGACGGCCGCCAGCGGCCTCGCCGGGGCCGGCCCTTCGCCCGGCGGGGCCCTGCTCGCTAAACGAGGTGCAGGGATCAGGCAGGGCTTTGCAGAGCTTCGCTGGGCGGTGAGAGTTCGGGGAGGGGGGTTAATGCAGAGCTGTTAACTCACCCGCCCAGCCACCCCCCCGAAAAACTGTTGTGGAGTTTTTATTTAAAAAAAAAAAAAGAAAAAGAAAAGCCAGAATGGTTAAAAAGTAACGCGTTGTTTGGGGTTTCTTTGGCGGACCTGTCACTGCTCAGTCATATGCATGAAATGAGAATCGTGCAAAACACCTTCACTTTTGAGATTCACCTATCAAAGTGTGATATTACAGAAAGTCCCACTTTTACATTTGTAACCTAAGTAAGGAAGTGATGTGTAAGGAAGACAACAGTGATGATCAGTGACAATTAAGAATGAGTAATTCTGAATTTGTTCTTTACAAATATGGAGTACTGTATATAGGGTTGGGTTTTAACGTGCTGGCAGGGACAGCCCTTAGGACAGGGCTTGTAAACATCACAAAAATCCCATGTGTCTTTGGAAATCAAGGCTTAACAAGACTATAATAGAGCCTGATTTCAACAGTAAGGTTTGGAAATCATTAGCCAATTTCTGAGTATTTGTCAGGACTGTCAGAAGCAGGAAGTTTTTGCAAGTTACTGAAGTGAGCCAGGTAAGTCCAGGAGAGAGCTTAGTCTGAGGGAGGACTTAAAACATGAGATGACTCCTTCCTAAATGCAAATGTCAGAGGCAGAGATGGTATCACTTAGATTCAATGGGAGAGTGCATATTGTTTTTCAGATGCATGATTTACAAACGCATAAAAAGCCAAGCCTCATTATTTTTCCCACTGTCATAAGTACCCTTTAGGTGCAACTAATTTCCATGGTAAGTCTTCATGTATGAGAACCTTTAACAAAAAACAAAAAGGCAAAAAGAAGATGAGGTTATTTTTGTGGTTGATATTACAGAATTAATACATCCTAACTGAAAACCAAATAAAACTCAAAAAAAAATACCTAATTGTCTTCCCTAACAAATGCATTAATCTGGAAATTAGTGTTAACTCATTCATCTACATCAGTTGGGTCAGCAACTTCCTCTGTGAATGAAAAATTAGTTATTAATTCAATGTAGGCTGTAAGAAGAAAACTAATAGGCCATACAACTCGCTATTTTTCAGGACTGAGTCCTGAGAATGTTATCCAAAGGCTACTAAATACTGCAGAAAAAATATTTTGGCTTTAATAGATTTGTAGAACAAGGTGAAGGCCAACATTCTGCAAATATTTATGGCTTATCCACGTTTGGAAATTTCCCAGAGCTATTCCAAAATAATGTTTTCAAAGATAGTTTCAAGTATGACCTCCACATGGGCACTTTGGAAGAACAGCGCTTCTCCCACATTCCTCTGAATCCATTGCTTCAGAACAGTACACAAATTACATCTGGTAGATTGAAGTGGGTCAGAAGAAGTCCCAATCCTCGGATCCCTGACATTAAAGATTATTTTTAAATTCTGACCATCATTATGTCTTTCTGGCAGAGATTCAATTTTCAATTCAAATTTCTAGCAGAGATTCAAATTTCATGTGGCTATTAGCAATCTTCAGTAGCCATTACAGAGTGAGAAATAGTTCCTTTTTATTGTAAATGTGTTGGGTTTTTTTAATTAGAGCAGCTCTGCATTCTAAACCTACGTTTGTGTGCTCAAAATTTTTTCTCTGTGTATGAAAACATGTACACATTTTCTTTTTACCCAATATTAGGAATTTGGTCCTTAGAATTTCCCTCCCTTATGATGTTCTCCCCCAGTGGAAAGGACTGGTTCTGTCACGCTACTCTCACACCACACAGGCCTGCCGTCTGCAGGCCATGCTGTCCTCGGAGAATGTAGTGTTTTCCATGAGTGAGAACCTTCAGTGCAGCCTCTGACTTGCCTGCCCTCCTGAGGAGTGATAAACAACCCCGTCTTCAATGAAAGCAGTAGCTCAGGGTGTTGTATCCCAGATCCATTGCTAAAAATGGTGTAGTCAAAGAGGATTCAAAGAATACTATCTTTATTTACAAGGCAGAAGGCAGATTAGAAGGGATTTAATGTATCAGCGCTAATTACTTGTATCACTCCCAAGCCTGGCGATGTGTGCACAAAATTGCGCTTTCAAAGTCTGACAGTACACACATAGATAGGACCGATAGTGGAGGGAAGTACAAAGGGATAATACGAAGTCATGAATCCATGCTTCAACCATCTGAATTATTTAACTGAAAATACTGTTTTTTACAGAGAAGAGATGGATCAAAGGAAACGGCAGGTGAGCAGAAGTGATATTGCATGGTATGGGGTGGAACAGGGGAGGCCTAGTCCTTGAGAACAAATAGTGAAGAAGTGTCTTGAATGGAATGGAACAAAAACATCACTGAGACAGAAAAATATGCTCACTGTTTCAATTGTAAAAAACGAGAACAGGACTGTAAAATTTGGGCTTGACAGCGCTTAGCCTCTACCCCTCTGCTGCTTCCTTGCTGCTGCCAGGAGTGCTTTTTCACTCCCCTGGGCTGGAAGCTTCCTGAACTTACAAGTTATGTGGTTCCTTTATGCAGATCAGTGAGCCAGAGAGCGGGAGATTTCTGCTGAACTGAGCTGCTGCTGAGGAAGTTTATTTGAAAGGGGTTTACCACCTGCTAATAAAATAATATTTGTATTATTGTGTAGGTTTGAGACAGAGGAAAAAGAATATAGAATTGCAAATGCTTCAGTGTGAAGTTGAATCCAATGCTTTCATTTGCAGTTGTTCGAATATGGAACATGTCTGTTTCCCTGTAAGTCAGTTACGGGTTAAATATATCCTGGAAAGTTTACATCATGGACTCCCAGCTACCTGCAAACTTGAAGGGCACTTTGAGTCTTTGCTCAGTTCAAGCTTCTGCAGAGTTACAGAAGTGATGTTTTGCACAGCAATTCACTCCAGCACAGCTTCAAGTGACATTTTAAGATTTAGCTAAAATCACGCTAGAAGCAACATAGGGGGGGAGAGGGGGCTCGATTGTTTGAGTGTTTTTTAATAAACCATCTTGATACACAAACAAATCATTGCAAGTTAGGTACCAGTGTAGATTTACAGCCAGTTAGCTGTCATGTGGTAACTCCTCTAGGCTAATCCGGGAACCTGCTTCTGAAGCAGAAGGTGAGATCTGAAGCTGCAAGGATCAAACGTTAAGGTTTGCCCAGCCTGCCTCAGTGTGGGTCACAAAGAGGAGCAGGTATTAGCACAGGGTCAGTCTCCAGCTCTTCCAGATCCCCTGCCAGCTTGGGAATCCCAGTGCCTTTGACGGGCATGGGATAGGAACGCGTGGTCACAAGGTTCTCCTTCCATAACACAGCTCCTCACATGAGCAACTCCTGGTGCAGAGAGAGAGCTAGGAGGAGCTGGCAGCTCTTGGTGATCCTGCTCTGGGTGGAAATTCCAAGGTTCTCCAGACCGTCTCTTTTATTCCCCCATAGAAGCAGACATCTATTGCTGCCCCGACTCAGCCCAGGATTAACAGCCATCTTTTATTCTTTGCCAGTATTTTCCCAAGGCTTTTAAGTTAAGAGCCTCTTTTTATTAACAGATGTAAACCTAGAAAGACTCCATAAAAATCAATTTAAGTTTTTCATACAAATATTGGTTCTGCGCATAACAAAAGAGAGAGAGAAATGGAAGAAAAGAAGAAAGGAAGGAAAGCAAGAGAGTCCAAGCTCAGCACTGGGGACTGGGGACCTTGGCTCCACTCACCACACAACCTAGGGACAGCTATCATTCTTCTCACTTTCCTCATAAGAAAAAGTGAAGCTCACTCGCTCACTCTTCTCACACACACTCTCTCCCTCTCTCTTTTCCTAATGATCTCAGAGATTTCTACCTTAAATCCATCATCCTTGCTGTCTGTTTCTTTAAACTGCAGTTGGATAATCTTCCAGATTCTGGGGGGCCCTTTGTCAGAGGAATTCCTGGGGAGGTTGCCCCAGCTTGATGAAACTGAGTCACTAAATTAACAAAGGACTGACTAACGAACTGATTCTTAATGTGTAGGCACCATTTGAACTAGTTTCCCAAAACCAGTTTCATTTTTGCACATGCAAAAGCGCTACATGTAATGTGGCCCTATATCAACATGTACACTGGGGTATATGACTTAGTGTATGGGTAGTGTGAAGTTTCAGCCTGAAGGCAGTCAAAAGCAAGTAGGTACACGTCACGTGGATGCGAGGCAAGGCATGGTTACAGTATACATATGCAGAAGTGTAGATGAATAAGTGAAAATATGAATTAAAACCAGTTTCTTAGATTCCCCTTTGATTTCACTGAGCGTAGCTGTCAGAGTGATATTAAATTTCAGCAGGCTAAAGAAAAAGAGAAAAAAAAGTCACTGGGGCAATAATTACAGAAAAATGTGGAGACAGCTGGGATGTGAAAATGCATTGTCAAGTGGATTTGTGATTTCAGAATTTTTCATGATATATTCACGAACATGCTACATCTGTTCACCTGAGATAAATTTACATTAAAATCTTCTGAAATTAAAGAAAAAAAATGCTTTCCTTGCTATGCCATAAAAATAAACTTTATTTTCTGTCTAGCATAAAGTTCTCTTTTTTATACTATGCTATATAGCAAAAAGCTAAATATAGCTGAAGTCACCCTCTTAGTTTAGTTTGCAAAAAATTTACAGTAAATTAGACCATACCATGGCATGTATGAAAACCAACCTTCCTGTAAGTCATTGCAAGGCAATTTGCAAGCACACACGGTCACCAGCTCAGTGCTGGGGCAGGAGCTGGGGCTCACACCGAGGCAAGCCTGTTGCCAGTGAAGGCCATGGCGGCCAGCGGGACCGATGCCCCCCGCCACCCAGGGCCGCCACAGCTGCTGCCAGTGGGTCTGCTGCCTGCTGGCACGATGGCAGCGGGGCGGGATTGTGAAGCTACCATGTCCTCAAGTTACTTTTAATGTAGTTGGGTTGGATTGTGGTTTAAGACCAGATGCACTATATGGCTTTTTGTTATGTCCACAGAGAAGCTACACATTTTGGCGTTACCTGGGCAAGCTGTGTTGTTTGAAAGATCTGAGATACCGACTTCACAAACTGCTGCTATTCGAGTTACATTTTAATATTTTGAGTCAAACGGCAATGTGCTTAACGCAGAGGAACTTACAAAGACATCTTAATACTAAATTTTTCTCAGCTTTTTCCTTAAGAGGGAATGGTGGCACATTATTGTTGTATTCAACTGGATTTTCTCTTCTGCTTTTCAACATATTTAAGTAATTAGTCTTGGAGACAGAAGGAGAAGACAAAAATGAGCCAAAGAGTAGATTCTCCTTTATCAATCAATATTTTCCTGGCTCACAAAGAGCATTTTTCCCAGGTTTTTAGTTACATTAATAAAGTTCTACATAATGCAAAGTCATACAGTAATAATAAAATGCCTTGGGATGAGAACATCAGAGTTTTCCATTGTTCGCCAGATACTACTCCAGGGCATAAAATCAGTTTGAGATTTCCTGTCTTTCATACGATTAGAATTGCCTCTCTGTCTTCCCACAAACAGATCTCTTTTACCACACTTAAGAG
Organism: Anhinga rufa; assembly: GCA_013400875.1. NCBI lineage: Eukaryota > Metazoa > Chordata > Aves > Suliformes > Anhingidae > Anhinga > Anhinga rufa. The sequence continues at coordinate 34,399 of VZTV01089269.1, read as the reverse complement.
GCCAAACAAAGCAAAAAGACTAAATAAACTTCTCATCATTTACAGGAATTCAATCTTTGAATCAACAGTGCAGATTTTCACGGCAAAAGGCATTTTGATGCATTAGAAACAACAAAGTAGCCATAGAAGGGCCACTTCAAGCTTGCTAAAATTTAACAGTTACAATAGTCAAGTAGATGCAATTCATCTATTGCACCACAGGCTGATAGAATAAATTTTTAAAACTGCATTTACTGTATGCAAAAAGGTGTAAGAAATAATATTTCCAAACCAACTTTTTCTTATTTGGGTTCTAATGAATAGAATTTGCAGCATGCCTAGAAAGTACTCTGTTTAGACTCTCCCTGACTGTAAATTATCACTGTTGGCAAAAAAATTGAAGAGCAGGTGAAAAGTGAAAGAGAAACACTACTCAAGAGATATTTTTTTACTAGTGGTATGATCAAAAATTCTCTTGGAAAAGGTATCTTCAAGTTACATGATCCTTTCATTCCGTGTGTCTGGAGAGTTTAGGGAAAGATGAAACAGTCCAAATAGCATGTAAAATCTATGAGTTTTACTCAGTTTAATAATTCTTTCAACCCTAGTGCCTGCTGAATAAAATCAGTAATAAAAATAACTACTGGGCATTTCTATTTATCTTAGGAGCCATCACGTGGATGTCTACTTACAGAATAGTTTCACAAGTAATTAAGCCTTACGTACTGACAAAAGAAAAAGCAGTTCCACCTTCCCAATTGCTCTCCACTTTGTGGTGCCACTTTGTACCTCCATAAGTCTTTCTCAAGTGGAGATATAATCACCTGGAGCAATGAACTAAGGCACCTGAAAATTAACCCTGTTTTTAAGTGGTCCAGCTTGCCGCTTGGCCAAAGCTGTATAAAAGGAGAACGGGGCCATGGCTCTGGGCTGGAGATGGTAGCAGCCCTTTAACAGGAAGCCTGGGCTGTGAGCTGCCTCAGCCACCTGCAAAATCACCCTGGGGTAGATGAAATGTTCCTTAGACGGCATGGACTGGATCTGCAGAGGCAATACGCAGGATATAACTTTGGCGCTCTTTTGGTTTGGATGAGAAGCATGCTTGCTCACTGCACTTTGGGTTCATATGGAGGAATGGTTTTAGATGTAACTGAACTAGAAAGTGCTTTCCCTGGGCACAGCTACTGCACTCAAACTACTAATGGGAGTCCAGTCCACAAGCCAAAAAGCGTCGGCTGTTCTAGTCGATGAAGTCCACTCCTCTTAGGACACTCTACTCGCTAATGCAGACATATTACCTTCTCTCAGCTCCATTTTGGGGGTAACTTCAATTCTCTGCTATTGTCTGCACTGAAAGCACTGGAGCTGCTTCCCTGGTAATGGCATGGCAAAGGGCTGACAACAGGGAAACAACACGTAATTTTTTTTACTGAGTTTTATTATTCTGCTTTAAGTCTTCCTGCCAAATGTAAGAAATACTACTTTTATTCTGCAATATTATTGAACTTCTCAATTGATGCATTATCATTTGAAGCACAAAGGAATTAATTCTGCTCTGAATTATACCAGGAGTCACTGAATTTAGTGTACAAAACATGATTGTTCCTCTAGTATTTGTAGGAATATAGTCCTCAGCTTGGGAAGAGATGTGGGGCAAAGGGGAGACAGCGTCAGAGCACTCCACTCCAGCAGCTTCCAGACAGCACAATGCCAACACGAGAGAGAACCATCCTCCCTGCTGCAAACTAGAATAGAATGGATAATTATATTTTTGCTGTTTGGGAAGGAAAGGAAATGGAGGAAGGAAAAGGAGTGTGTTAAATTGAGTCTGACAGTGCTGGCTCCCAAACTGGAAAGCCATGACCACAGGATATAATCTTTTTCTTCCATGTCTTGTGTCCTGTACCAGCAATGGCAAGTCCAAACTTTCCAACCACTTGCAAACAGCCTTAATTTCCAACCACTTGCAAACAGCTTAAATTTTTACATTTAGTAATTCCATTTAATTCAGAAAGGTATTTCACATTACAGCATATATTGCACAACAAAAGCATGATGTTCCCAAGTCAAAACAGAAGCTTTTTTAAAATTAAACATTCCAGCTGACTTCAGGCAAAGCTTTTTTCCCCCCCAAAATGCCAGTTGGTAGGAGATTTCAAAATTTCAACTTTTGTTCCAGTTTAAGGTGAAAAAATTAATGAGGTCATTTCTTGAGAAACAAAATTACCTGTTAGATCTACATCTACTATACTTCATCAAAGTCACCATATACTCCTCAGCTGACGCTGGCAAAGAGGTGTCGTGCCCCTAATCTGAGTGTGGTCCGTGTGGCCACACCCTTTTAAAATAATGTAAAGGCTTTGCAATAGCTCGCTGCCACTTTCCCTCCTGCTCATCCTACCCCTGGGGCCTCTTTTCACTCTGGTTCACTTTCCAAAAGCCCAGCCTCATAGGGTGAGCTGTCCAGATCCCTCAGTTAGCCACCAACTTCAGGGGAAAAATTCATTGTAGGTACACAGAAAATTGAATATTCACACAAGCATGCATTCTCACATGAAAATAAAAGGAAACTATTTACTCATTACACATAATTGCTACTTCAAGTTGATCAGGAAAGCAGTGAGTGCTACTGGTCAGGCAATACTACATGAAAATGCAATAGAAAAATCTAGGAAGCTAAGGCAGCACGCATGGGTTACTAGCTTGCAAATAAACACTGGGGAAAAGCACACGGTGCCCAGACCTGGACCTGGAAGGGCAATACTGCAAGGAAAAAGCATTGGACCCAAATATCAGATGAAGAAGACAGAGCAATAGTCTGAGGGTAAGTGAAGGATAGGCAGGAGGGAAGGCCCTTGTGGCTGCGGTGGGATGGTCGGTAAATCTGTGTGGAAGCCACAGCTACAGATAGGATCGGAGCTGGAGGCGAATATGAGGAAGAGGGAAATCAAAATACCGAAGGAAGTTTTTAAAGTTATTTGGCTTTAAGTAGATTCTTTTCTTATATGTTGATAACAAAAAATAAATTTCAGGCACTTGTTTTTCTCATTGCCACTTTTCCATGAAAGAAGCTTGGAAGCTAAATAATTTCATAAACCTCTTAAAATGCTAACCATTAAAAATATCTGTGCTTTTATGGCTTATCTTTTTGGCTGAATTCACAGAGTTTTCCCTGAGGGAACTCTATAGTTCCTCAAGGCACAAGCAGAAGTTAGAGATTAGACCATGATTTTATAAAACCAGCTTCATGGCAACACATGACTCACTCTTACAAAGGTTAAGACATTATGGTTTTAGAAAGCTATACCAAATAATATGATTGTCAGAGATTACTGCCTCATGTAATAGTTTCATTAAAATCAGGTAAATAGATGAAGGGTCAGCATGTAAGGAAGCTTACTGAAATTGAAATTCATATTTCAAGGCAACAGCACTGCTGCCTGACATGCGCATGTGCTCTATTGTCTCCCTTTTGGAAGGGGGAAATACTTGCCTCTTTTTGACTTGCATAAATGGCAGGAAACTCATATGAGGAAATCCTCTACAATCTTAGCATTTTTAATTAGGACAAGGGAACAAGGAGGAAAGGCAGCTCGGTGTGCTTTTTTTAGGCCAGTCAACAAACATCTGGTTTTGTGCTTCATCGTGTATGTTCTATTGTAAAACTGTGGCTTATGTGTGGGTGGGAGAAAGCTCTGTGGTCCAGCAGCAGTGTTCATTATATGCACACTCAGGTTACACAAGGGGGAATATATCCCAGAGCTTCTGCTCGGGAATCATCGCCCTGTGTCTTATCCCCTTCAATTATCCCCATCTCCTTCATGCAATTTAGTGCAGATTATCTGCGGGCACACTTTAGCTGAAGCACACTATGCCTTGATTGAAGGGACGGTGAAGCCACATTAAGGGCCAAAGAGGGAAAACTGTTTTGTGTTTTATCACATTACAATGGTCCCAGCCCTTCTCTCTCAAGGTTTTGCTTGTATCCCTTCAATGGAGACTCTGTTCTGTAAATATCAAGGCTTTGGTAGCCCTTGCTGTTGTCAGCAGGGCTAATAAAAACAGCTAGCAGGCTGAGCTCAGCCTCTTCAAGCTACTGCCTGCTACAGCCTTCTCCTATGATATTTCTTTCTTTTTCCTTGGGCCTGCCTCAACCACCAGCCTGCAGACACCCTGCCCATGGGGAGTACTGGGTGAGGACATCTGGTCCCCGAGCCCCCGGGGGTGCCTTGCAGAGGGTGCTGGGGAGGCTCTACACTGATGTTTGAGCCAGCTACAGCAACTCAGTGGTCACAGGTGAGGCTGGGATCATTCTGGGTGAGGTATGGGGGAAGGCTCAAGTCTCGACAGAGCAGCTCTGTTATCAGGTGGAGGCTCTAGCCAGGGCAGATGCCGCCAGACAGATTTATATATACACAGAGAAGATGATGATGTTGTTTAACCTCTTTGGGGAACTGGTCTGAAAACTCATGAATGAGCATCACTGTCACTTCAGAGCTAACAAGCCCCTTAAAGCTTTGTGACTTTCCACAATACTTAGCTTAACGATGCTCACAGCCCTCAGAAACAGAAAATAAAGAACTGAAAAATATTGAAATTATATGGCTGAATACCAAAACCTGTCTGATATGAATCAATAAATGCCCAAATTTGCCCTACTTGGACAGTGGTGTACAGCAGCTATTTCTTTCAAGTTTGTGTAAAAAGCACACAGCACACAGATAAACAACAACTAAGCTGAAGGGTTTAATTCTATCCCTTGATTAAGAAAAAAAAAATTGGGTGAAATTTTTTAGGTGAGTCGCACTAAACAGATGTTCCTTCACTTGTTCTGCACTTACAGCAGTGATTCTGATGCAATAAATACCCTCATTTTCAAGTTTTATTGTCGTTATCCCCATCAGAAGTCATCATCTTCATTGACAGCAGTGCTACCAGGGAAGCATGTGCTGCTTCTCCACCCTGCTGCTAGGCTGTGTTCAGCCACTAGTTACTCTCCTAGAAGTACAGTACAATTTCTTTTTCCCTAGATATATGAGCTTACACTTGACTTTTTAGGATTAACTTTCTTCGAATGGGTCCACTTTATCCTGGAATCCAGATCGCACTGTGCGATGTACATTGCTGTCATGATTTATCACTTCATCTGTGCTTTTGGCATCTGCAAATACAGTTTGTTTCCAGATTATTCATAGGAATATTATCTAAGATCAGGTATGTATGTTTTTGAGGCTACTTTGTAAGAACTGTCATATAGCATTTCTTATTTCCTGTGTACCTTATTCATATCATATAATGCTAATTTATTTTAGTTTGAAGGCCATGAAAGACTACGTTAAATATTCTACAGATGTGTGTTACATCAACACAGTTACCAAAACCAATTATATTTGTAACTTTATCAGAGAACAAATTGAGATCAGCTTGCCAAGTCCTATTTGGAACATTGTGCCCATCTTTAAAAAAGGTAGAAAGGAGGTCCTGGGGAACTACCAGCCTGTCAGCCTCACCTCTGTGCCTGGTAAGATCATGGAACAGATCCTCCTAGAAGCTATGCCTGGAGGACAGGGAGGTGATCCGCGGCAGCCAGCATGGCTTCGTCATAGGCAAGTCCTGCCTGACCAACCTAGTGGCCTTCTACAATGGAATGACTACATCAGTGGACAAGGGAAGAGCTACGGATGTCACCTATCTGGACTTCTGTAAGGCCTTTAACATGGTCTCCCACAGCATCCTTCTTTCTAAACTGGAGAGATACAGATTTGATGGGTGGACTGTTCGGTGGATAAGGAACTGGCTGGATGGTCACATCCAGAGGGTAGTAGTGAATAGCTCGATGTCTAGATGGAGACAGGTGAGGAGTGGTATCCCTCAGGGGTCCGTAGTGGGACCGGTACTGTTTAATATCTTCATCAACGACACAGACAGTGGGATCGAGTGCACCCTCAGCAAGTTTGCAGATGACACCAAACTGAGCGGTGCCGTTGACATACCTGAGGGACGGGATGTCATCCAGGGAGACCTGGGCAAGCTGGAGAGATGGGCCTGTGAGAACCTCATGAGGTTCAACAAGGCCAAGTGCAAGGTCCTGCACCTGGGTCGGGGCAACCCCCAGTATCAATACAGGCTGNCACAGAAAGGACATGGACCTGTTGGAACGGGTCCAGAGGAGGGACACGAAGATGATGAGGGGGCTGGAGCACCTCTCCTGTGAAGACAGGCTGAGAGAGTTGAGGTTGTTGAGCCTGGAGAAGAGAAGGCTGCGGGGAAACCTTATTGGGTCCTTCCAGTACTTAAAGGGGGACTATAGGAAAGATGGGGGACGATCTATTTAGCAAGGCCTGTTGTGATGGGCCAAGGGGTAATGGTTTTAAAGTAAAGGAGGGTAGATTTAGACTGGGTATAAGGAAGAAATTTTTTACAGTGAGGGTGGTGAGACACTGGCACAGGTTACCCAGAGAGGTGGTAGATGCCCCATCCCTAGAGACCTTCAAGGTCAGGTTGGACGGGGCTCTGAGCAACCTGGTCTAGTTGAAGATGTCCCTGCTCACTGCATGGAGGTTGGACTAGATGACCTCTAAAGGTCCCTTCCAACCCAAACCGTTCTATGATTCTATGATTTCTAAAACCATGTTAGTGAGCATCAATATACTTTTATTGACTGAACTTCAGCTTTTACGTTTTATAACTGCTGAGGTCAACCATGTCATTTGAGTCCACCATTGGAGGACTTCCATTGTAATGCTCAGAATTATTAACAATGATTAACAGCAAGACAGAAAACTCCTCAGCCAACTCATCTAGGATTATTGGGTGAAAGTTCTTTCTCCCTTCCTTTTAGAATATTTATTCCTAATTAATGCAGTTATATACTTATATTGTCATTATGGGCTGGCAAATTATCCAGTAGCCTGGTCAGAGACAAATACAACCTTTTGCTCCTTTACCAAATACTGAAGGTAACTGTTGAACACTTCTTTGTACCATTAGCACTCTCCTATCAATCTAGTACCAAGCCCTAGCTGCTGTTCTACCTTCTTTTGTTTATACTTAAGATTTCCTTCTATTGTCCCTAGTTTTCCTAGGCTTGAACTTTCATTGGCTTCGTTTGGTAATTTTTATTGACAGGTTTGTGATTGCTATCTCCTTCTACCTATTGTCTTTCCTTCCTTTTCCAGAAAGGGTTTTTAATAAAATTGTTCATTTTTATATTTAAAATATTGTGGAACACTTTCTATCTAATAAAGTCTTCTGATACACACCCTGATTTTCATTAATATTATTAAGTTTCTTCCCTAATGTTCTCAGATTTTCTAATTTCTTAACTTTTTTTTTTTTTTCAGGAAACTAATCAGGCAGCTGTAGACAATTTATCTGTATGTGTGTATCTAAGTAAATACACACACATCTGTAAATGTCTACTGAGCCGTAAACATGTGCACATGTAACAGATCTTGGCTGAGCCTGTACTCTGTCTGCCCTTATTTGATGTAACTGGTTGTGAGCACTGATCTTCACGCCACCACAAGCTTCCAGCCTTGTGATCATTCCAGCCCTTCCCACCATGGTCAGGTCTGTGTGTGTGCCACCTACTCAGTACTGGAAAATTACCGCTAGTAATTCCGAAAATCTCTAATGCTGTTTTACCGTTGTCCTCTTGAGACTTCCTTTCATATGTCAATGATGACAATGCTGTTTTTATTTTCACATAATATTGACAGGCACTTAAGGGCTTATTTGGGTTTTTTTTAATGCTTTTTTGAAAAGCATTTTGCTTTTATCCTTCATGATTTAAAGTTTTCCATACACTATTCATACTTACATTGTCAGATTGTAAAGAAGTGTGTGATTTACCAGAAAAAAACCTAGTTTTAGTCCCTGATTGATTTTCTTTTATAACCTTTGCACTTAATTATCTTACAGAGCCTAATGGCATTTTATCACATTGTATTATATTAATGCAATGATATGCAAAGAAATTAAATTTTAACTGAGATCTAAATCTTAACCAAGTGACACCAAACATAACGCAGCAATAGACAAAATCAGAGTTCAGCCAGTGGCGCGGTATTACCATTTTCTTCGTGATTTATTTGATACTAAAGAAAAACAGTAACTGACAGAGGAAATCCATTGACTTGATTCTGACCAACAAGATTTCATATATGCTGGAACATACTTTGTTGCAGTTTCTGTAACAATGCATACTGCTGTCCTGGTTTTCATGGTTTTTACCAAAGATGAGATATAATTTTTCTTAGATCTGTTTTTATCATTCGTCAGTGGGGTAGCATATCAGTAAATAGTAAGCACAGGAAACATTCCTGTCCTTCTGTTGTCATTACATATTTGATTAGGCAAGTTAATAACATGACTATAAAAGCTGTTTATATGACATAATATCACTGCAGAGTTTGGGCCCAGAAAATGGTGACATCTTCCTCCAAATCTGTGATGGAAATTTCCAAGAAAATAATTTTGAAAGGGGATTTCTAGTTTTACTGCAGGCCAGATGCAAACTGAGAGATACCAAACTTGCTGATGCTTTCATCTTGAAGTTCCCAAATCTACTGCATTTCCCTTTTTATTTCCCACTCAAAAGCAGGTCATACTTGACTTTGCTTCTGTAAAAATATTAAGCTACAGAAAATACGTTGGATACTGGAAAATATATACATATATTGAGACATGCACAGATAGTAGTTTTTCTGCTTCTATATTCAAATTTCCTCAATATTAAAGAAAAAAGTAATAATCAGTTGTAATAAAAAATACACTGCCCAAAAGACATTGAAACCTATTCCAACTGTACCTAATCGAACAGATGCAACTATTAGCCAAGTGAGAAAAACACAGACAGATCCCAATTCACTTACGTGCATTACTAAATGTATCATAAAGTTTCCAGTACTTGTAGAAATAAGTGGGAATTCTACCTTTGTTCTGTGGGTGTTCACATACTTGGGGACAACAAGAAGGAATCTGCTTTTATTTTTATTCATCACAGGCAAAAATAACCCAACAGTTGCTTTGGTAGGCTGCTTTGTCAGCTGCATTAAGGCCATCGTGCAATGTTTGCACGTGTTCAGCTCCTTCCAGGATTCCCCCTTGGCTCTTTCACATTCCTCCAGCAGTCATTTCCACCACAGGCAGAGAAGCTCCATACACAGGGATGCATGATGTGGGAGAACACATCAAGAAAAATCACAGCTTTGTTTCCACAGCTCAGTAGCCCTTGGGAACCTTAAGTTCCGCTAAAATTAACTTACGTTTGTCTACATTGCAAACACAAAGATATGCCTCATGTCTTTGATTGCCTTGTGTTGTTGCTTGCTGCAGACATCCCCATCACAGCTATCATCAGAGTACTGGGTGAAGAAGAGGCTAAGAAGAGGTAAAATAGAGAATCAAGGTCCTTCATAACCTTTACAAGTAGAGAGAGCAAAAGAAATTTCTCCCAAATATCTATTGTCATTGTTTATAATTTTTAGCCATCACATCTTTCCCTTTGACAGCGGTAGTGGACAGTCCGTCGTGCTAGCACAATGAATGTGGGCCATTGCTGCCACATCTGAGAAAATGCCATTGCTAGTGCAAGTTATTTTTAAAAGTAATCATTGGCTGAATTACCAGCTTCAAGACAACCTGCCACTGCCCACCACCTTTTTAAGTGGCTTGTCAGTCACATCTGTGTTCAACAGTTACAGGCCTTGGTAGTTAAAACCACATCACTGCCAGCTTTCTAACCTCTCAAAAATATTAGTATTTTGTAAGTATGCATCACAGGGAGTCAAAACAAACACACTTACTATTTTATTTTTATGCTTTTTAGGCTTTAAAAAATTCAAGGACACGCCTACCTCCTGGATACTACAAGACCTTAACCCCCTCCCCATCCAGAGCACCACTACACTCAGGGATGTAAAATTCTGTGGGGGAAAAAAAAGGAGGGGGTTCCCTCTGCCACCTTCCCAGAATGGGGGAGATTTAGAATCACAGAATGGTTTCGGTTGGAAGGGACCTTTAGAGGTCATCTAGTCCAACCCCCCTGCACTGAGCAGGGACATCTTCAACTAGACCAGGTTGCTCAGAGCCCCGTCCAACCTGACCTTGAAGGTCTCTAGGGATGGGGCCTCCACAAGCTCTCTGGGCAACCTGTGCCAGTGTCTCACCACCCTCACTGTAAAAAATTTCTTCCTTATACCCAGTCTAAATCTACCCTCCTCTCATTTAAAACCGTTACCCCTTGGCCCATCACAACAGGCCCTGCTAAAGAGATCGTCCCCCATCTTTCCTATAGTCCCCCTTTAAGTACTGGAAGG
>VZTV01089269.1:5918-23677 GCA_013400875.1 Anhinga rufa | reverse complement strand
GGCCGGGCCGGGCGACGGCGGGTGAGCGGCGGCGGCAGCAGCCGGCCCCAGCCCCGGCCCCGGGGCAGCCGCCTGCCCCCTCCTTCGAGTGCGCCGTGTGCCTGGAGGTGCTGCACCGCCCCGTGCGGACGCCCTGCGGACACGTGTAAGTGCCCGGGCCCCGAAGGGGTTTTCCGTCGCCCGGCCCCGGCCGCGGCCCTACGGCGGGGCGCCACGGGACGGAGTCGGGCGGGAGGCCGGGGTGTGGGGCCTGGCGGCGGGGAGGCCTGGGGAGCGGCCTGGGAGAGAAGGCGAGGGAGGGAGTCCGCTTCGAGCCGAGGGGAAACAGAGCGATGGGGGCCGCCAGCCGCCGGCAGGTCGGTGGGGTGAAGCCGAACGCCTCCGGCGGCGGCGGGCGCCGGGCAGCCCGTTTGAGGGGACTGAATTACCCTGAGTAACTTGTGCCTGTTTCTCTGCTGACTGCAGAGGGAGGTTGGGGCACCTGTGCTCTGTTGTTTGTTCTCCCCCCCCCCGTTAAATACCTAGAAAAATATGTCTAGCTTCATCCCAGCTAAATTTGCTTAAGGTTAGGATATGCCAGGAGATCAGTTTTGGGAGAGCTGCTTTAGGATGAGGCCAGTTATTCTGCAACACTTAAAAAAAATAATCAGTAAAACCAGCTGTTCTCCAGTGAGTGTGTTCTTCTGTTTCAAATTCCAAGTGAGTATTTCTAACAGTTGTCTTCACCACACATAACTGGAGCATCACCCCTAATCTCAGTCTTGTCCAGATGCAAGCGGTGCATAAAGATGCAAACAGAACCCACGCAGGGCAGAGTATGCAGGTGTAAAGTGCGGGAGTAAACTTGAACCATCTGCTAGTGACTCCCTTTTCAAACGTGGCGCCTGGCATGGACACCCTTCTTAGCAATATCTGCAGTCAGAAGTATGGCTTGAGCCAATGTTTAGGAATAATTCTGGGAGAAAAAAAAAAAGATAAAAGGCTTCCTAGCGTTTTATGAGCCTATTCTTAGTTTCCAGGACAACTTGTTGGCCTCAGAAACTGTAGCAACTTTGGAGGGTTCCTTCTCAACAGAAATCCAGCCAAGTAGCGTGCCTTTTCTGCTATTTACCTGGCGAGGCTTGTTTTTATTATTTATTCCAGATCAGAGATCATAGAAAATTACGTGCTCCTGAGCTGAGCAGGATGTCCTGAGACATACATACACGTGTATGTATGTCTAAAAATGCAACTGTTTACATCAGGCTCAGTATCTTCAAGAACTAATGTATTAGCTTTTGTTGGGTTTGAGAAGTGTTATTCAGCCTCTAACTAGAGCCTTAAGGCAATTGTTTGGAGGCTAAAGGAAAGGGGGGAAGAAGCAGGGCTTTAGCAATGTTCAGGGTCAATATCCTGAGATGCTTAGGTTTTATTTAATCTACCCTGAACCGTTTTAAGTTCTATTTGTTTATTTGTTTTACCTGTTCAGGTACAGACTGAGCAAATAAAGCAGAGTGATAAATTCGGTTAAGGGTGGAGGGGGTTTTGCTGTTGAACCTGAAATTCTTGCAAATTGTTTTTTTAATGAATAGAATAAATCACTGACTAATAACGGTGGACTATTTGTCCATAATGTGAGGGTGTAGTTGCTCTTCACCAATCCTGTATCCTTTGTATTACCCTTTTTTCCAGCTACTGACAGTTTTAGGGGGAGGGCGCACAAACTGGCAAAGGGTAATCTGATTATGTATTTTGTGACATTAAAAGGGGAAAGCTCTTAAACAGCATGTGTGAACCTTGTACAGGGTTATTTATAGAAGGCTCTTCTGTTCCTCAAGGAAACAAAGAAACCTCTTCAACCCTGTCTAAAGTACGGGAATAATCTGAGTTAAAACCTGCCTGAGGGCAAACTGTGTGTAACAATTCAGAGTTTATCCTTGGACAGGGAGCGTGTTGGGTCTTGGCTGTACTCTCTTTGCACTTTGTGTAATCGTTTATACTTCTGTGAAGTGACTGCAAATACCACCTTCTGTCTGACTTAGGCTTTGATTATATTTTACATGGCTCCGTGGAGTTATCTATATATGAAGAAGGCTTCCCAAGAAAAGATTACATCTGAAATTCTCCTGTAGATCGATCACATGCTGTTAAGTATGTTAGAAATGCCTTTGCAGAGCGCACTGGCAAGCTTGGCAAGTTGTTTTATAGTGGCTTAAGAAGGTTTTGCCTCAGCTTCCAACTCCACTTCTCTGGAGTTACTCTGCTGGAGTTACTCTGCTGGAGTTACTGTCTACATAGCAGAGCTGGTGGGGGCAATGCGGACTTGTGACTTAGCAGCTCTGGTGCAAAGGTTAGTTTAGCATTTTGGCAACTGGGAAAGCAGGTGGATTTGCACTAAAATGCCAAACTGAGTAGACGTATCAGAGAAATAAGTATGTGATACCTTCTACTGGGCTGGAGGGTTGGGAGAGGAGGCAGAAGGAAGGGTGGGTAACCTTTGGTTTATGGTTGGACTCAATGATCTTAAAGGTCTTTTCCAACCTAAAGTGATTCTATGATTCAGCAGAGGGGCAGCACAGGAGGGTGCGAGCGGCCACATCCTAAATTGGCACAGCATGAGCACTGGTACTGGCTGGTTTGAGTGATCTGCTGATCATGACCACAGTGATTTATGGTTTTAGGTGCCTCTCTTCTGGAAGCTACTGCATTTAAATCTCCAAGCAGAACTGGCAAAAAGGAAGATGTTCCTGGTCCTTACCTGTTTCAGTGCAAAGTCAGCAGTTTGTTTAAGTGAAATTTTGCATTCACGAAGGTGGGGTTGCAGACACAAGTTTGCTCCTGACACTTCTGCTTCAGGGCTGTGAGACTTAAGCAGAGTCAAGTCTCTGACTTAACTTGCAAGAGACAAGTGCAAACTTATCATAGAGATGCAAAGACTTTTGCCACCTCCTGGCCCTTATGTCTTCTGTCCGCACACTCACCCAGGCTGAGCAGTGTGCTCACTGCCTGTTGCAGTCTGGCACTACAGCTTCTTCTAGCTCCTCCAACGCCAGAGGGGCTGTCCATCAGTCAGTCAGTGTGCATCCTTTCTTTTGTCCTCCTTGCAGCCCCAGGCTGTCACTCTACCCTTCAGATCCCTATCTCAACATGTTGGGGAGCCATAATCTAATGCAAAAAAAAGGCCCTCTCCTGTCCCATTAGCAGTGGGACTTTGCAATGATGCTCAGATAGTAAAGGGCAGTAATGTTTTACATCTCTACAGGAAGATTCACCAAAGTTTATCTGTCATATCAGTAATTGACAAAAAGCTTTCAAAAGCAGCTGCAGTGACCACTAATCCAATCTGCTTTTATTACTAAAACCAGAGAAGAGAAGTGACTAAAATGCTCACAGAGGTAGGTATGTCTTTACCCAGTCCAAACCCAGAGATGGCTAGATCTGTATTGTGGTTTAATCCCACTTGGCAACCAAGCACCACACAGCCACTCGTTCACCCTCTCCCCTGCCCCCAGTGAAATGGGGGAGAGAATTGCGGGGGGTGGGGGGGGAAGTAAAACCTGTGGGTTGAGATAAAAGCAGTTTAATAGGACGCCAAAGGAAGAGAAAATAATAATGTAATGATAAAAGAATATACAAAACAAGTCATGCACAATGCAGTTGCTCACCACCCACTGACCGATGCCCAGGCCGTCCCTGAGCAGCAATCACTGCCCCCCAGCCAACTCCCCCCAGCTTATACACTGAGCATGACATCATATGGTATTGAGTGCACCCTCAGCAAGTTTGCAGATGACACCAAGCTGAGCGGTGCAGTTGACACACCTGAGGGACGGGATGTCATCCAGGGAGACCTGGACAGGCTGGAGAGGTGGGCCTGTGAGAACCTCATGAGGTTCAACAAGGCCAAGTGCAAGGTCCTGCACCTGGGTCGGGGCAACCCCCAGTATCAATACAGGCTGGGGGATGAAGGGACTGAGAGCAGCCCTGTGGAGAAGGACCTGGGCGTACTGGTGAGCGAAAAGCTGGACGTGAGCCAACAATGTGCGCTCACAGCCCAGAAAGCCAACCATATCCTGGGCTGCATCAAAAGCAGCGTGGCCAGCAGGGCGAGGGAGGGGATTCTGCCCCTCTGCTCTGCTCTGGTGAGACCCCACCTGGAGTGCTGCGTCCAGCTCTGGAGCCCCCAACACAGAAAGGACATGGACCTGTTGGAGTGGGTCCAGAGGAGGGCCACGAAGATGATGAGGGGGCTGGAGCACCTCTCTTGTGAAGACAGGCTGAGAGAGTTGAGGTTGTTGAGCCTGGAGAAGAGAAGGCTGCGGGGAGACCTTATTGGGTCCTTCCAGTACTTAAAGGGGGACTATAGGAAAGATGGGGGACGATCTCTTTAGCAAGGCCTGTTGTGATGGGCCAAGGGGTAATGGTTTTAAAGTAAAGGAGGGTAGATTTAGACTGGGTATAAGGAAGAAATTTTTTACAGTGAGGGTGGTGAGACACTGGCACAGGTTGCCCAGAGAGCTTGTGGAGGCCCCATCCCTAGAGACCTTCAAGGTCAGGTTGGACGGGGCTCTGAGCAACCTGGTCTAGTTGAAGATGTCCCTGCTCAGTGCAGGGGGGTTGGACTAGATGACCTCTAAAGGTCCCTTCCAACCGTAACGATCCTATGATTCTATGATGCTACAATCCCTTTGGCTGGTTTGGATCAGCTGTCTTGGCTGTGCTTCCTTCCAGCTTCCTATGCACTTGGCAGAGCATGAGGAGCTGAAAAATCCTTGACTTAGTATAAACACTGCTTAGCAACAATTAAAATGTCAGTGTGTTATCAACATTTTCCCCATGCTAAATCCAAAACACAGCACTGTACCAGTTACTAGGAAGAAAATTAACTTTATGCCAGCCAAAACCAAGACAGAGAACCACTTATCACACAACAGCCTAACGCTTCCTCTGTGACTGCTGCCTAAAATCTCCGAGTGTCATTCTCTGACTCAAGAATTGGAGAAATTCCCTCATCTTAACAACCCGAATGGTTGTCCCTTATAGGAGCAGCATGGAGTATTCTGTTTATGGGCTCAGGAAACCTTACAGTAAGCTATCAGTATGTATACTTGTGACATTGTACAGCAGCAACACTACAAAAATGAAATAGCCTTTGCTGTGATGGCAGGTTTTGAAATCATGGGCTGCAGCTTTGCCTGGCCCACGAGGGATGGGTTCCTTGCTTCTGCTCTGAACTGAGTCCTCAAAGTCACATGTGTTTCAGTGCTACCAGGAAGCTCAGCTTGTCTGTTTTCAGTGCTCTGCTTAACGCAAGTAGGTCTGCAGGAACATTACCCGCAATTTTCTTAACAATATATCTTAAGAAGAACAAATATCCTGCAATGTTACACCAGGGATCTTGTGTTGTCCAAAATTTAATTATTGTTTTATATACTCTGCTTTACTTGAAGCATGGTTTGGCGGGAGTTATCACATTTGTCTTGTTTCTTTCTATGTATAGATTCTGTCATTCCTGTATTTCTGCATGTTTAAAGAATAATGCATGGACGTGCCCTTACTGCCGTGCTTATCTTCCTTCTGAAGGAATTCCAGCCACTGATATTGCCAAAAAGATGGAGAGCACATACCGAAATTGCACAGAATGTGAAACACAGGTTTGCAGCCTTGAACACTAACTACTAAATAATCCCAGAGATGTACCCATGTGTGAGAACTAACACTATTAAGATCCCTTTTTAAGGGCATGTCTAAACAGAGAAACTCCACCAGCGTGATGATGGAAAAATAATTTTTTTGTGATTTATCAAGTTCTGTATCTAAAAGAGCTCTAAAACACTCTACCAGTGCCATTGCAAATCTTAAACTCAAGCCTACACCTATGGGAGTTGAATCTTTGTGACTCCCTACATTGGCTTTGGCTGAAGAAAGGACAAATCACTTTTTTTTATATACTATGATTGCCTAATTATAAAAATCATGGCCACCATTGCATCTGTTAAAATACAGGACAAAGATATACAATTTTGTGATTTTTTTTTTTAAAGACACCCCACCCCTCCCTTTGGTAAAGCTACCTAAACTGAGCCTTTTTCTTTAAATCTAAATAAAGCCTTTGAACCATCATTTACTCACATGCAAACAAAGTTTTAAATGCTACTGTTTGAACTGGAACACATTAATCATGTTTCATCAAAATGATGTGCAGAGCAAAAGGTTAACAGGACTTTGTGGTGGAGAACAGGGCATATATCGAGGAAAAACAGTTAACCAAGATTGAATTAATATACGTTTACTTGAAAATTAATATAAAACCAAGTATTTTCTCCCAGGTTTGTGAATATTTACTCTGTGCCTCTTTCTGTATAATGAACATTCTTCAGTCCTGCTCTCCCCTCATATTTTTATACCTGTGTTATTTTGTGGGAGGAGATTGTACAGCTTAAATGTGACTCCCTCTTATTTTTTCTCTGAAGGAATTCACATCTGGCTTTTATAATTTCTCTTGTCTTGCTAACTGCAAAACCATACCCTTAAATCTTTCTTGTCTAGCCACAGCAGTGCAAAAATACCATAAAATGTAAACCAACAAGTAAATGTGTGAACTTCAGAAAGGCTGCTATTTGCAGGGTTATGGGGAATTACAGAGAACATAAGAAAAGCAGCAAAAATGTTTATTTGTTGTTAACACTATTGGTTCTTTACCTTTTTGCCATGGATTTTCTATCCAGGTAAGATTTGCTTAAAACTAACAATGAAATGCCTGAACAAAACTAACAATGAAATGCCTGAACTGCAACGCGTTGATATTAACAATAGCTAAATATTGAATTTAATTTTGATATTTTTAAAAATCGGGTTTTGCAGGAGGAACCCAATTGTAACAGGTATGTTAAGAAATGCTGAGCTTTCTTATGGCTGCAGAAAGTGTTGGCTCTATTTCTTGCATAAAGCCATCAGTGAGGCCACTAAGGTATGTTGAAAAGGAGAGTGCCTTTAATGCATTATAGCATCAAGACACCTTTGTATGTTGTTTCTGATACTTGGCAGACTACCCTTGGCAAATGATCCTGCAGTGTCTCAGTCACACCAATGCATGGATTGCTGTGTTAGTATAAACCTAATTTCATTTACAATTTCCACTCGAGGAGTGGAAATGGCAGTTAAGTGGCTGAGGCATGACCCTGTTTCCTTCTGCTGCATCTGCAGTCAGGATGATCATTTATAGTGGAGCCATGGCACAGACATCTGGGAGGGTTATTCTAAATTTCTTCACCAAGATTCGACGGAACTGGTCATCAGTGTTTAAAGGTTAAAATATAGAATAACCTGTAAGTAATGTTAATGTCTCTCCACTGTTTTTCTGTGCAAATAATATTTTAATAGCTCAACATGGTGACTTCTTATAATTTCATATTGTTTCTCATCATAGAAAGTACATCATGATTCTGTTTTACCAGTGTTGTTATTTAGAGGTTCTGAGTTAAAGGAAATAGCCAGTAGCAGCAGCAATATAAAACCCAAATCCTATCCTCAGTGAATCTGTAAAAAGTTTTGCTGATGACTTCACTGAGGTCAGAATCCAGCCCTTAAGCTGGAAAGAGTTGGTCTGGACTTCCACCACTAAAAACAGAGCCAGAAATGAACTGGGAGGGTCCCCCTCCCCAGACGAGAAATGCTACCCTATTGCCTCCCTAATTTCATTCCAAAATATTAAGGGCCAATGTAAGGAACAAACGAAATCACCACAAACTAATATTTATTTCACTCTAATTCACTTGACTCTCATAAGATGAATGTTATTATTATAAAATGTATTAGAGCAGTCCTGAACCAGAAACATAATGCTCGAGAAACTGAGCCAGTAGTAGAAGGAGATGTGTATTCTTCCCTAGGTATAGCCACAAGGTCGTAATAAGGCTTTGAACTAGAAAATATTCAGAGTGATGTATTAGCGTGAATGTGTCATGGTATAAAATGTAACAAGCTGCTTCTTCTCGTTGCTTAGGTATGTCTGAGTGAAATGAGAGCTCATTTAAGAACCTGTGAAAAAATATATACAAAAATATGGACCTCTACAGGAGCTTGGAGATGCTGTAGCAAGGTAGATGCTGTAGCAAGGTAGATGTTAGTGATGATGACACTGCAAAAGCACTTTTGAGTTTGTTATCCCAACGGAGTAAAGTCAAACTGGTTGAAGAATTCTCAGGTTTTTTTTTTAAATTGGAACTTGTTTCTGTTTTATAGAATTGAACATGAATCCTTCACTAATGTTTTAAAATCATGATACTCAAATAGTACTTAAAATGGATGCTAATTTTTTTTGTGTTTAATTACAAAATAATACATTTTACTTGCAGTTAGTATGCTGTTGATAGCATTTAGCTCCATGTGACCTGTTTTGTAGAAATAACAGTATTTTGACAAGTCAGCAGTTTTTGATATTTTTCTTGGGGAAAAATTATGTTTACTTTCAAATAAAACTCCTTGAAAATGTTGGTTATTTCCAGAAAGAATAATACTAATATTAATCTAAATTTAATTGGCTCTCATCTAATAATTTGTTCTTCAGAAAGTTTTGAATTAAGAAGACCGACAGTTTTTCTTATTTATATACTTACAGTACACAGAGAGAATATATATATTTACAGAATATATGTGTGTGTGTGGTATGTCAAAATTTCAAATTCTTTGACCCTTTCATTTTCCTTCAGGGCATGACCTGTTACAGCAAGCAATTAGGTATGTAGCAATTCTAGTATGACTGAGCTCTTGAAGTTCAATGACCTTTAGTTTTGTCCATTAATGAATAGGAACAATTTTTATATCATTATTAAAATGTTTTTTTGATAGATGTAATTTAAAATCCCTACACTCTTTGCTACTTGAATTCCTAAGTGACATATTACTCAGGTTGCTTGCTCAGAAGACCTATCTCCTTCTCAGTTTTTGTTCTTTTGATGCTCACAAAAACGTGAACATTTTTCCACACACATTTGAAAACTGCACTAACCTGAAAATAGTGTTTCCACTGTGCAACAAGACCATACTCTGTACTGAAAATGAAGTAGGGATCCTCTGTGAGAAAGTGTTGATACTTAATGAGGACTCCTGAGAATTGGTAGTTTGGTCACACATACTCCGAGTGTATCACAGCAATTAAATTATGCTTTTATCTAATGTCTGTAGTTGTAGTGTTCCGTATGTTCATCCATTCTTCTCTAAGGTCATGGTTCTGTTAAGACTGCTTTTCGGGATCAATATCCTGATGTGCTGGCATAGTTCCCTGCAGTGTTTGCAGCGTCCATTAGCAAGGCTGACCTTTTGGCAGCATAGCATACATCACACCCAGGTGCATGTCATACACCCCTGCTGCATTTTAGCTATGGCAAAAGGAGCTTCTAATGATATCTGGCCAATGAAATCTAAATATTTTATTGCTTATAGTACTAAGAATGTATCAATTCTGTCTGCAGGCACTAACAATATACTACTTATTCCCAGGTATTCGTGTCCTTATTGCCAGTGTGAAGTAGATGAGGATGAGCTAATGGACCATTGTATCACTTACCACAGATCGGAAACGAGAGCAGTGGTAATGTGCATGCATATATATTTTACTGTATTCACATATTAAACTGATTAATTCTAGCAAGCATTACTGATAGGAGAAAATAGACAAAGATAAAATATATTAATTGTTTAATTGGTTTTGACAGCGGAGGAAAAACTTACCTATAGTCATTCCCTCTCCCCCGCTCTCACAGACAATCGTGCATGCATATAATATTTAAAATATTAGCACTCCTATCAGTGTGAGCGCTGGTAGGAGCAGTGAAAATGGTGTAGGGAGTCTTACGACTGATAAAACACACAGTTACTTTCAGCCAAGAGAACAAGCATTATTTGGTTCAGTGACTTGCCTGCTTTTAAATCCCGCATGTGCTATTTCTACTGACCTAACTCAGATTCATGGGCAGCATTTGCTGTGTATTCCAATCTGGGTTTTGGGGTTATAATTTGAGAACTGTTTATGGGGCCTCCTATACATCGGTGGGGTTGGTTTTTTTTAAGATAACTTCACATGACTGCCTTCATTCTGAAGGTCCATGGAGGCTGCAAGGTCTTACTGTGACCCTGTTTGTAGCATTGAGGTCCATAGGCTGTAGACTCAGATCTCGATGAGCGTAATTTACTTCCCTTATGGTTATTTGCCAAGGCATTTTAGACTCCAGTTCTCACATCTTGCAGAAGAGGTATTTTAGAGAGGTTACAGACTGAAGGACTTGTAGACAAATCAACCAATGTTCCTGTTTCCCACAGCAGGTGGTATGGGGGAAACCCACTCCATTCCCTTCTACTTTGCAGGTTAATTTTCACCACTTTAACCATGATCACATTAGTAAGTTATCCTGGAGCCAGAGCTCCGAGTAAATTAAAGGAAGCATTCACTCACGAGTGTTCACCTTTATCTGATTTAATGCTTTAATGTATAAAATTTTGCCAAATTTTGTATTTTTCAGATTAGACACTGTATTTACTTTGGTCAACTGAAATAACTGTCAATAATTTTTATCACACCTATCAATCTATAAGCTCTTATTTTTTCACTCAGGGCAAATTCATAAATAGCTGTATTGTGTAGCTGTAGGACAGAATAAGGCTTAAAACTTAGAAAACTATTAAATCCTTTGCCCTGTTCAGAGTTGCATATACAAGCTGATCCTGAGAGACTCGTAATATGCATTATACAGCCTCTGTTGCACATTTCTTTGAAACCTAATGTAAAAAACTGTATTCAGAACTATGTTTGCCTACAAATAATGTGAAAATTATAAGCAAGGAAATGAAAATGTGATCTTCTAAGTCACACTGGTTTCATAACTGCTTCAGTTAGTTTATAAACTGTAGACACCACATCATTAATACAAAGCAAAGAGAGGGAACATGCCAAGACGTGCACTTCATTGTTTGCTACTGACACACTGACCCTTCCCTTTAATTCTGAAATACCTTTGGAGTAACTGTTTTGGGATTTCAGGAGTACCTGAAAAAGTGATTCAGCATAGCTATTTCAACCTTTTTATTTCAAACTTAGAATATACACATTGGACTTTTAGTTCTAAAAAGGCACAGGATTTTTTGGTGTGTTGTATCATAATGTACATTACTGTAACATGTCATAAAGCTGTTTTTAAGTATACAAATGGTATATTCACATATGGTGTATTCCATGATAATCATCTTTTTAGCATACGCACAGTGTTCTCATGATATCGCTTGAATAAATACACGTTGCAACAACCACAACTTTTGTATTACAGAGAACCCACAGGAAGTAATTCAGCTTTTCTTTTTGATGAAGTGTTTTAGGCACTTCTGTTGTACTCACACAGATTAATTCATTTGTAATGGATGACCAGAGCAATCCTGTGTGATTTGTGGAGCACTTCATCATCCAAATAGTGGCTTGGATGATAAACAAATGGATTATTTTTTTATTAGTTTATTATTTGAAAGATAAACAAATGGATACATGAATTGTTTGGATGAGAAACAAATTTTGTTTTGGATAAAGCAAATGCTTTTACATGACTGTTCTCTTGTAGCTAGTAGGAGGGAATATATTAACCATCAGATCTATATAGGTTGACAGTCCTTGGGATATCTGCAGACACAAATTACACAGCAGGGATTAGCATAATTTGACAGCTGATCTGAAGTGCACTGTGCCTAGCAGTATTCGTCTTGCTCAGAGAATGCCACTTGGCCATAACAGATCCACTTATTTAACATTTCTGTTTTTTTTAAACACTGGTAATATTTCTTCTGTAAGACCTCCAAGATGAAAATTGAATACTTCCTTACATTTATTTATAGTGTTGTCCAATTTGTTGTTTAACACCTGGGAGAGATCCAAGCTATTTCAGCAGAAATTTTATAAGGCATCTTCAACTCAGACATACACTCCATTATGAAGACTACATAGTGAGTAATGGCATTTGCAAACTACTCGACTTGATTGCTTTACGTGTATCTTCTTCCACACCTTTTACAATCAAGAAGTCATGAAAAGGACTCAGCAGATAACTGCACCACAAAGTCACAAAATGTGGCAGATGGGTACAGCATAGTCTGGTACTCAGAGGTGCCAGCTTGTGGATTCTGTCCTCAGTTCTGTTGCTGTGTAATGGTGGGACAAGGGAAAGGTACTCTGTTACCTCATTTCTTAACAGGTATTATGCATCTGACTCATGTTTATAAATGACTTGGAGATCCTCAAATGAAAACCTATGTACTTGAAATGAAAGTTGTTTCAACAACCCATTTTTATTCTATAAGAACCTAAGATGACACAGTTGTCCTTCTGAAAGGTGCTGCAGCTGTTCGCTGGCTGAGTGGGCTGTAAAACAGAAAATGCAGCACGAGCATTAACATGCTGTTAGAATGTCTCAAGAATATTACGTAGTACTTCCTATATTTATGTTTGATACTCATGCAGACAAAATCCCAAAGGAAGATAGAAAACATTATTTTTTTTCAAATGGTGCAAAAGCACTAAAGAAAACGATGTCCAAATGGAGGGCAGGGGTGAAGAACCGTCTTAGTAATTCGAACCTGTAATTCATGTACATGGTGGAAACAGACTTATGTATGATGGCACGTTAATGATAGTTCACACATATATAGCTTCATAAAGTATAGCTAAGACTTGAGTATTTCAATACACAATAATATAACCCACATCATCAAATTGGGCTCTTTAATAAAGAGCATTAGCATTGTTGGGCTTTGTGTAATCACTGAATTAATCTGTTTCTGCATTTGACCTTGTCATTTATTTCAAGTTTCATAATGATTTATCTTGCTTTATGTTGTGGCGTTTACAACTAAGGAGTAGAAAATTAGGCAGTAAACTTTAAACGTGGATGTAAACCCACCGAAACCAGTATTTTGTTAACTGGTAACCCAAGCAGTCAAAATTAAATCTATTAGCACATTAACTACTATCTTGATAGTCAATAAAATATCCTTTTTTTTCTTTCAGGACATAAGTACTGTTGGAGAAGTTCTTGTTGAAAGAGTTCTGGATGGGTCATTCTTAGAATATGTGCATGTGAGTCATCCAAACAGCCCTTAAGGACTACTGCAAAAGAGTGGAAGAACATGTTCTGTAGATAAACATGGTTGTTAAAATTTAGTTTTTTGCAATTAATGGAGTGTTAGTAACCTGCATGGACCTAAAAATGTGGGGTTTTTTTCTTAAGCATTGTTTTGTTTTTAAATTCTTCTTTCTTAAATTAAATTTCAGTTTTATTTTAAAAATGTGTTTTGTTTTTTTTTACGGATAAAAGAAAATATTGTCAGTTTCTCTACATAAACCACAATAGTCCTGAACTCTCTGCTAGTCCAGTACACTAGTACCTGTCCTACAAACACTGGGCTTTGACAGCAGCCTCTGCTATTTGTTTGCAGCTCCGTTCCAGGAGCAGGCCAGTCTTTTGTACACTGATGATGACAATGCAGTTCTGGAGGTTGATTAACAACAGCAGCTTTCCAGATGCTACAGGACCAAACAAATTGGAAAAACACCCCCATCAAAACAGTATCAGGCATACTACTTACTCTCAAGAACAGTATTACTGACACCATAAGACTGCACATAAGCTTCCACTTACAGTGCAAGATGAGACTCAAAATTAGCAAAGTTGAAAGCCTCTTGAAAGGTTAGCAAGAAGTGAATATTATAATAAAAAAATAGAAACCTGTTGAAGAGATTTACAGTCTTTTAACTAACCTGTATTCTTACTATGTAAGTTAAAAAAAGTATGTATAGTTTTTTACATGTACAGTATAACATAGTATCTTTCAAAGATGCAGTTGATCTGTAAGAAATTTAAATTCATGTTCATGAGTAGAAGCATGCACAGTTATTAAAGCAGCTTTAATCACATGGTAACATGTTAGCAAGGAAACTCCTTTAGGTCTTTACTAGTTTTACTTGGAATTAGAAAGTGGCTCCGTTTTTGGAAGAGAAAGACTCAATGTTTCATGTGCCCAGGAGAGCTGCTTTCCTTTCTCTTTGAGAACTGTCCTTGAGCTTGAAAACTCCTTGGTCAGAGAGATGGACAGTGCTGCTCCAAATGTGGGATTTGTGGGAACATCTGAGTAACTAAAATATCTGGTCTGCCAGAGCAAAGTAGCCAAAAAAATACAGGAAAAAAGTTATTGGATTTATGGCTTCCCCCAAATCTAAAAAATGTAGAGAGAACTTTTTATATGTAGGAAATAAGCTACCACCATAGGAGTGTTGTCCTTAGTTTTGTCTGTGGCTGCAAGTGTTCTTGGTCAGTATTGCAAGATAACATCCATCTTTGGCTGCTCCCACAGAACAAATCCCTGCCCTTTTTACATTGGCAAGGAGATGTGCTCTTCTTGTAGCATGTCCTGGTTTCAGCTGTGATAGAGTTAATTTTCTTTGTAGTAGCTAGTATGGGGCTGTGTTTTGGATTTGTGCTGAAACAGTGGTGAAAATGCAGAGATGTTTTAGTTGTTGCTAAGTAGCGCTTACACTAGTCAAGGACTTTTTCAGCTCCCCATGCTGTGCTGAGTGCACAGGAAGCTGGGAGGGGACATGGCTGGGACAGCTGACCCCAACTGACCAAAGGGATATTCCACACCATATGATGTCATGCTCAGTATATAAAGCTGGGGGAAGAAGAAGGAAGTGGGGGACATTGGGAGTGATGGCGTTTGTCTTCCCAAGTAACCGTTACGTGTGATGGAGCCCTGCTTTCCTGGAGATGGCTGAACACCTGCCTGCCCATGGGGAGCAGTGAATTAATTCCTTGTTTTGCTTTGCTTGCGTGTGTGGCTCTTTCTTTCCCTATTAAACTGTCTTTATCTCACTTTTACTCTTCCAATTCTTTCCCCCGTCCCACCAGGGGGGAGTGAGCACGTGGCTGCGTGGTGCTTGGTTGCTGACTGGGCTAAACCACGACACAGCAGCATTGTCAAGAAAGCAACCAAAATAATAGTTGTGCAAAAAGCAGTTGTGCAAAGTTGCACAATAGCTGTGCAAAGGTGATCTAAAATGTACCGCTTCAATGGCAACTGCCCTGTGCAAACAGCAAAACTTTATGAGCAATTCTGCAAGTTTTCACTGTTGAGATTTCATTTCACAAACGTGTTTTATGAGGAATAAAAAGTTGGCAGGGTTTCATTTCATTTAAAAAATCTGATTTAAATGCTTTCCTTCAAATAAACATGTTTCATAAACTTCAGCTGCCTGATTTCTCTTTGTATGCTGACTATGTCAATGGCAAAAACTACATAAGATTTACAAGGCTGGTGCCATGCTATATATTGCTCCATGGTGTACTACTTGTCAACTCCAAGGTCACAGCTTTATTAAAGGATCAAGATTTACAATAATATTAGCAAAAGCATGAATGCCTTCACATACACCTTCCTGTAGTTTACTTCCCTGAGGTCATCCACACAATTTCTCCCCCTGCCAAAAGCTACTAATCAATAAATACGGCGGTCTCCTGAACAAAGTTCAAATGGGCCTATTGTGTTCCTTTAGTAATAAATCTTTGCTTTTGTTTAACACCTGCCTTAAAAGGACGTAACCCTCTTTACCTTCAGTAATTAATTTAACTTCACAGCAGCCTTATTTGGTGATTAAAAACTTCTCCCCTTTCAGATTGAGAAATTGAGGCATAAGGACATGCTTTGCTGAAGTCATACAGGAAGACTGAAAAGACTTGGAAGCCCACCTCTGCCAGCCTCTCACGTGCTGAGGCTGAAGGCCATACTGCCCCTCTCCCAATGAGTAATACAAGGTGGTTGTGTAGCATCTGAACTGAGGCTTCTGTAATTCTTCCTTTTAATGCACTGTCACAACATGGATAGGGCACACCTGAAGTTGTTTATACAGCTGTGGTATGGTCCTAACTGAAACAAAAACACACAAGGAGCCTTCTGCAGGCTATTTATCACTTTAGATGTAGCCCCGTGTCTTCTGGCTGTATTTGCACTATTGAAGAGGTTACTGCCACCAACTGGCTCTCGTCGCCTACTCAGATCTACTGGCCTGGCTTCCTACTTCATTTCAGGGAAGAAGATAATCAGTTGATCACTTTAAGTAGTAGGGTTTTTTTTGCCAGCCTATGAACAGCTCAGCTAACCCTTAGCAGCCTCTAACCGAGCAGTGATAAGCACAGGGGAGCAGTGACCTCCTGAGCTAGCACAACCACAGTTACAAGAGGATGTCTTACGGCAACACCTCAAATCCCAGGTCTGTCCTCTCCCGGGAGATCCCTGTCCAGAGAGTTCTGCCTTTTCCACCAGATTTTCTCTCAGCCTGAAGCATGGGCAGTAAATACCCCAGCCCAAGTGACTTAACTTATATTGGGCCCATTGCTTTGGATGTGCTTCCTTTCAGTGTTTCAGACCTCCTGGTACTTAGAAGCATTCCAATTTTGCCTCCATGTGGTCTAAAAAGAAGGTATATAGGGCAGTCATTGGCTTTTGCTCTGCTGTCTCTGCTTTTGCTTAGGAAGATACTAGCATTTTTAGCTAACAGTAATTGCAATAGATGCTGAATAAGAAAACAGAGCCAGCATCCTTCACAGAATCACAGGATGCTTCACCCCTCATCCTCACCTGAAAAGAGACCTGAGCTTCAGCTTGGTTTTCTGCAGTTCCCTCTCTCTCTCTCCTCCAAACCAGGAGCCCAGATGGTGGCGTGGGCATCGCCTCTTGCTGTGGATCATTGGCAGATACAAGAAGCAGCTCTGATGGATGTCTGAAGCCTGAATAGTTTTGAAATGCTGGAGGCTGAAGGCATAGGTGAACCACAGGTCTCCGAAATGTCCCCACCTAGTGATCTCTGAACATCTAGCTATGGTATAGACAGCTGTGGTCCCAAGGAGACAGGGGAAATGAAGGTGGAGGACCCATTTCTCCTTAGCTGTTGTCCCACATCCTTGATACGGGGTAAGAGACCAGGCCTAGCCTGAATCTTAGTGTTATTATGAACTAATATCATCTTCACAGATGAATATGCTCTGGAAAAATATAATGTCTACAAATCCATTTGTTTTTAAACTATTGCCGGTGGTTTGTTTGTTGTTTACCTGCCAAGAGTTACATTCAAAGCAGGTCAGTGCTAGACGGATTTAACAGGGCCAAAGTCTTCTCTACCCAGAAAAATTTGTTGGCATTACTATTTTGCTATCACAATATTCTTAGAATTCCTTATTCTGGAAGAAAAGCACAGGGTTACACTGCTAAATTAAGATTTTGTCAGTATCATTCAGGAGGAAGAAATCCCAGCCCAAATATTACTAGTACGACTAAAACTACTGCATAAAATTACTGCTAGGATCAGCCCACCTAGAAATAAACGAAAACCAGAGCAGAAACGGTTTCAGTATCGCTTTATTTGTGCTGAACGTGGTTTTAAACGCTTTCCTCCCACGTCGGGCCTAGGCCGGGGGATGACGCCGGGGCCCCGGGGCCCGGTTCGCCGGCCCTGGCGGGCACCGCGGCCCCCCCTCGGAACCAGGAGACGATCGCTATGGAAACCCGAACCCCGGTCCCGCCCCGGGCGTGGGTGCCGCCGGGAGCTGCGGCTGGATCGCTGGGAGGCGGCAGCCGCAGCCGCCGCCGCCGCGGTGGCTCCTTCCCCGGGCACCGCCAGGTAGAGAAGCGGGGCGGGGGCGCTTCCCGGGCCGGGGAGGGTGGGAGGGAGGGGGAGAAGGGAGGAGGGAGGG
>VZTV01089260.1:188-10925 GCA_013400875.1 Anhinga rufa | reverse complement strand
TTTGAGCAAATCATGAACTGTAAGCATGTGTAAGAATGTGACTTACAGAAAGGGTGAAGTCTGGTTCTGAACTAGGCTCCATTACCAACACTGAGTGCCACCACCTAACCGTGGCAAATTGATTTCAGCTCATTATTTTACTTGGGACTTTTAAAAGAGCTGTAAAACATGGAGTGTAATTGAAATTTCGAGGAAATGGACATCTAAGTCCCTTGTGGAGCATGTGGGTCTAATATAATTCCTCCGCAAGCTTAAATAGATTTAGATTTCCTAACTGATTGCCTAAGTTATTCAATTTGAAGTCTCAGTTTCTTACTTCTTTTCTTTTTAGTAACAAATCCAGAATTTTGGAGAAGCGACTTCGATATCTGAATGACCACTTCACGTACAATTTGTATTGCAATGTGTGTCGTTCGCTGTTTGAAAAGGACAAACTGCTCTTCTCGTTTTTGCTATGTTGTAATCTTCTCATGTAAGCACATTTTTGTGACATCTCTTAATAACAGAAACTAATGATTTTCTTGTAATGGAAAAAGGTATTGATGAGATAGTATGTTCTTGTGCATATTGATAATAATGCCACTGGAGTAAGGTCATGAATGTTTTGGGTTTTCTAATACTAATAATGTTTACAGGTGAAAGAGTATGTGAGTGCGTGTATCACTGCGAATGGTCACATTATGAAAAGAATGTTCCTATGTTCATTTAAATCAATGGTTTTGTCAATGATACATCTTCGATTCCCTTTAAAGGACTATGCTACATAGCATCCTGATGTCAAGAACAATTGCTATTATTTAAGAAAATGTTTTAGAAAGGAATCTAAGACAGTAATGTGCCATCCCAACAACTTCTGGGTTTTTGTCTTTGTTTTTTATTTCTCTCTTCTTTCTTTTTTATCCTTTTGCTTATATCATGAGATCTCAGCCTTCTCTTTTCCACCAGCTTTTTAGTTTTGTGTGAATACATTGTGAAAGGAAAGATAAGTTCAAAATTGCACAGGACCATAATGTGCATACTTACTTAACTACAATGTGTACGCATCTGTATGTGGACCATTCTTCCTGGGCCAATTTGTAAGGCTACTGTATTTCCAGAACCCATTTTTTTCTATGAAGCCATTAAAAATCAGGAATAATTGCACTTTTTAAAAACAAATAAGCAGATATATAGCATTTATCTCTCAAAACCCCTACTATAGTCTTAATCAGTCATTTTTATCATACAGTTTTTTATCTATATAGAATACTGAGATCTGATCTCAGCTGTTACTGCAGTAGAAGTGTTACTAAATGGCAGTGAAGCATAATTAATTTTAAATAACTATATTATGTAAAATTTTATCTCAATAACTGAATAATATCCATCTTTTTTAATATAGCGCTAAAAATGAAATAGAGCATCAAGAGTTTATGTTCTTACTAACTGGGGGTGTGGGTCTCAAGAATAAGTACAAGAATCCAGATCCATCTTGGCTACCAGAGAAGAGCTGGGATGAATTATGTCGTGCAAGTGAAATCCCAGCTTTGAAAGGACTGAGGTATAGTAAAATGTTGATGTGAATTAGCCTTAATTAGTTTTGGCCAAAACATGGGTAACACACTGAAAGAAATGTCTCCTATACATTTTCCAAACCAGTGCCAGAATGCCAACATGGTGAACCCAGACCCTTTTTTCATCCTTAGGTTTGCTTCACTTAAATAAGTCAAACAGTCAGATCGCTAATTATAATATTATTTAATTACACTATTTTCCTAAAATATTTAGGGCGTTCCCTAAAGAAACTTTTCTTTTGGAATGTCTCCATAGCAGCGAAACAGTGTTTCAAGAGGGTCAGTGGAGGCCAAAGGAAGTATATGTAGCAAAATTCCACTGCAGTGGTGCTGCGGGAAGAATTTTTCTGGTAAAATCTAATCTTCTGAAATCAGGAAAACTTCACCTTGGAGTTAAATAGAATTTAACCCTAAATTCCAGAGGCAGCATGGCTGTACAAGTCTTGCATATAAATAGCTGACAGAGTCAAAATATTTGGAGGGTTTGGGTCTGACTGCAGAAACACTGCTCTGTTAGAATAAATTGTTTGGGGCTGGTTTGTGTTTCTCCCCCTTAGGAGTTTTAGTAGCAATGTAGATAATGATCCAGCCTTTAAATAGTCTGAGAGTTGTCCCATTGCAGAGGATGCACTCTGCATGTTGCATGAAGGAAAAATTTTTTTTTTCCCCTGGTTGGATTTCCTGGTAATTTTCTTCAGTTAAAGAGTGGAGTTTTCCTGAAATGTGAGAGGCAGAAAATTCACCCAGACCTATGAAGGTCCAAGCAGTGCTGGCTGGAGGAATAGGCAGAACTTAATTGTCAGCTTGGAACCTTTCAGGTGAACTCTTATATGTCTGCAACAGCATGGTGGGAAAAGATTTTTCACTCTTCAGCATGGAGAAGCTCAACTGTAGGATTATTTGCTGATGTAGATGTGGAGTGGCTTGTATGTAATTGGCTTTTGATAAACATCAAAAAAAACAGACTCCGGGTATTTGCAGTAGTTGTAAGTGCTTTTTTTTTCTCTAGGAGTCACATCTCTGAAAATATAGGCGAATGGCAAAAAATTTATGACAGCAAAGAGCCACAAAGCTTTCCGTTACCAGAACAATTGAATGATACATTAAATGAATTACAAAAGATTATAATTCTTCGGTGCTTAAGACCAGACAAGGTAAAATGATCTGTTATCAAGTGTTTGTAGACTGTTCCATGTCTTGTAACATAGTTTGCACTGGTTGTTAAAATAACTTATTCTTCATCATATTTTATTAAGAAAACTATTTATATTCTTATTTTTCAATTGAGCAATACAAACACCACAAGTATCAGCTGAGATCTTTTGTCTGACATGATTTAATAAACCTTTCAGAGTATACTCATTGTTCTAGTTTTCTTCAAGTGCTTGTCCATATTGAGTCTGTTACATACTTGAGAGCAGGATGTGTTAGCCTGAACGGAGTATCCAGTACCATGAGGTTTCTTAGAAAGGGTTCCAAGGCAAAGACAGATCAAATGTGTTTATTTGAACAGCCAAGGCAAACTTTTAACACATTCTGCCTTCAGTGCACTTATCAAATGGTATTAGGAACAATCAATATTAGGATTTAAAGTACATATTGCAATTGCTCCTTAGAATCAATTAAAAATAATTAGATTAATATTTAGTAAGGAGGAATGTGCAGGTCCTCCACATCAGGTGAAGCCTGAATTAAAGCCTTAATGTAATTTACTATTGTTTATATGAGGTATATTATTTTTTTATTTTCTAAGAGCATTATTATTCCTCTTGTAAGGAAAAGAAACGGGGGTGGGCTGACAATAAGAGGTGAAAACTTTGCTTCTCAAGCATTCCACAAGACTAGTTTCAACTCCACGCAAAGAAGAGAGGTGTATGTAGGCTCAGGAATTTAACTAATACATGGTACATGCTGTCAAATATGCAGTTATGTTGAATTTATGCTAATGGTTTGTATTTACTTCTTTACCAGATTGGTCCAGCTATAACAGCATTTGTAACTGATAAACTGGGGAAGAAATTTGTACAGCCACCACCTTTTGATCTAACAAAAAGTTACTTAGATTCAACTTCTGCAATCCCTCTGATATTTGTGCTATCTCCAGGAGCAGATCCCATGACTAGTAAGTATACAGAAAGAGAAAACAAAAGCGTAGTACAGCTTTTCAGATTAGGGACCTGAATTTCCTCTTCAATACACAATGAGGGTTATTTTGCACTTTGTGCAAGTAGATTTGAGTGCATAATGCCACACTGGTAAAATTCTGTGCTCCCTAAAAATGGGAATGGTATTTTAAACTGAATAAATTTCACACTCTACATCAAAGCTAAACCATCTTATTGTATGTACGCTTTAACAAAGTAGTAATAAACATTTTAAAATGCTTTTTTTCCTGATATAACTTCTTTTTAATGAAGAAATGCTAAAATCTTATGCTTTCTGTTCAAGGCCTCCTGAAACTTGCAAATGACAGAGAGATGGTTGGAAATAAGTTTCAGTCCATCTCATTAGGACAAGGACAAGGACCTATAGCTACAAAAATGATTCAAAAAGCGATGGAAGAAGGAACCTGGGTTTGTTTACAAAACTGTCATTTAGCTGTCTCCTGGATGCCAATGCTGGAGAAAATATGTGAGGAGTTTAACAGTGAAAAATGTCATCCGGACTTCAGACTTTGGCTTACTAGTTATCCTTCACCAAAGGTACATGCATTGCCAAATATTCTGTATTTGGGGAAAGGAATAGTTGATAATACTTTTAGGAAATATTCACATTCCTGAATGAGCTGATAATATGGAACTTCCCTGAAATACGAATGGGCTGTTGAAGAGATAATTTAATTAAGAAAGGACATTTAAAAAAATTATAAACAGAGTAATACCAAGCTTCCTTTGTAATATTTTGATATTGCAATGTGGGATAGTTTGTGTACTGCATTTTGGCAGCATATATAATGGAGTTTTTATGCTGTCACTGAGGTTTTGTTTTGCATGGATTAAAAAAATTAATTTTGCATTTTATTTATAACATGATGATCACCAAGAAAACTTTTTAAAATATAGGTTGTTTACAACAAGGTCTTACTTTCTTGATGCCTTTGAGAATTTTTTTAAAAAATCGTTAATGTTTAAAATGTAATTTCTTACACATAATTGTTTATATAACACACACAGAGTAATAATACATTGTTATAAAAGTATAGCATCTATTCCACACTTTCTGAATGCACTTTTGCTTTTTTTTTTTATTTCTAGTTTCCAATAACCATTCTGCAGAATGGAGTCAAGGTGACAAAGGAACCTCCTACTGGTCTTCGGTTAAACCTACTGCAGTCATTTCTTTCTGATCCTATTTCCGATCCTGCATTCTTCTCTGGGTGCCCTGAAAAGGAGCTGGTAATGTGCCTATCTCTTGATGGTTTTATTCTTTGGGGGCTTTTTGGTTTTGTTGTTGTTGTTGTTGTTGTTTGGTTGTTTGGCTTTTTTTGTTTTGTTTTGGTTTGGTGTTTTTTTGCCCACAGATATCCTGATTTCTGTCCAGTTGATATTACAAGCTAAAATTTTTAGTATGGTTGTGAGTTTAGGTTTTGCAATGATAAAGATGATTAGTTGAGAATTACTCTGCGAGGTAATGTCATGTGGCAATATTTAAAATGGTTTCTTAGGCTTTATTAAATTACATACATATTACATACACATTACGCAATGCGCATAAACTCTGAACATTCATTAGTAGGGCATACCTATCATTGTTGAGATGGTAAGCACTGAGAAGATCTTTTCTTGCTACCAGGGACCAGTACTGCAGTGCCCATATATCTTACTGATAAGTGATGAACTACATAGCTAATTATTATCGTTACTTGGATGCAGGACTGGAAGGGAATACTAATTAAGTTTGCTGATGGCGCAAAATTGGGACGAGCTGTTGACACTCTTGAGGGCAGAGAGGCCCTGCAGAGGGATCTGGACAGACTGGAGAGCTGAGCAATCGCCAACCATGTGAAGTTTAACAAGGGCAAGTGCCAGATTTTGCACCTGGGGCACGGCAACCCTGGATGTACACACAGACTGGGGAATGAGAGGCTGGAGAGCAGCTCCTCAGAGAGGGACCTGGGGGTTCTGTTTGACTGCATGTTGAACATGAGCCAACAGCGTGCCCTGGCAGCCAAGAGGGCCAGCCGTGCCCTGGGGTGCATCAAGCGCTGCATTGCAGCCGGTCAAGGGAGGTGATTGTCCTGCTCTCCTCTGCGCTGGTGCGGCCTCACCTCAAGTACTATGTGCAGTTTTGGGTGCTGCAATATATTAAGGATATAAAGCTACTAGAGAGTGTCCAGAGGAGGGCCACGAAGTTGGTGAAGGGTTTAGAGGAGAAACCGTATGAGGAGCAGCTAAAGTCACTTGATTTGTTTGGCCTGGTGAAGAGGAGACTGAGGGCAGACCTCATTGCAGTCTACAGCTTCCTCACAAGGGGAGGAGGAGGGGCAGGGGTTGATCTCTTCTCTCTGGTGACCAATGACAGGACCCAAGGGAATGGCAGGAAGATGTGCTGGGGGAGGTTTAGGTTGGATATTAGGAAAAGGCTCTTCCCCCTGAGGGTGGTGGAGCACTGGAACAGGCTCCCCAGGGAGGCAGTCATGGCACAAAACCTGACTATATTCAAGAAGCACTTGGACAACACCCTCAGAGACATGGTGTGAATTTTGGGGTTGTCCTGTGCAGGGACAGGAGTTGGAAGAAGAGAAAAATCTTGTGTAATGGTACTTGAGGAACTAGCTGAATGTGCTTGCATATGTGGCAACTATGTGTGTATTTGTTCCCAAGTCAAGTAACCACAGCATACTTGATAAGTTGCCTGTATTTGTACCCTAGATGGAGAGGGGTAATCAAATGGTGCGTTCTCTATACAAGTTACAGACTAACATGGGCATATAGGCTATTTAATAATATCGTATTGTTTTGTTTTTCTCAAAGGTATGGGAGAAACTGCTCTTTGGAGTTTGTTTTTTTCATGCTCTTGTTCAGGAGAGACGAAAATTTGGGCCTCTTGGTTGGAATATACCCTATGGATTTAATGAATCAGATTTGCAAATCAGTATCAGACAGCTGCAGGTAAAATCATCTATTGCTACCTTTAACTCTGATCTTGCAAAGCATAGGAATGAGCTGATAGTCAAAAAGGAGCAATACATTTAAGTTACATCAAACGTTCATAGATTTTCACGACCAGTTCAGCTACAAAGGCAAGGAATGTCAATCCTATTATAAATATTTTCAAAATTACAAACGGGTAAGATTAAAAATTGTTCTTCATTAGATTTAGATTCATACAGGCATACAGAATATAATGAGTATATACGAGTATAATAAGAATTAAAATTGTCATAAGAGCTCACTGTGCTTTAAGTAACACCATGTCAGTGACAGTCACCTATTATGGTGTGTTTTGTGGTTAGGAGCAGGAATTTTTTTTTACATATATACCATTAGTTAAACAGAGTCTCAAACTATTCTCCTTCCCTAAAATGAAATGCTGAGTGCTGCTTGACCTTGAGTCTTCTGCAAGCCCTGTGTAGAAAAGTCAAAAGAGCTAAAACTGTGGATTATAGAAGTTGAGGCTGAACAGTTGGAAAAGTTATCAAGAAGTTAATGAAAGAGATCAGAGGGTTCTGAATATTTGGAAGAAAAATTATGTGAAATACACACTTCTTTGACATAGAAAAATGTCCATCTAGAAAGTTTAGACTGGAAAAACTATCCACTTGTAAATAATTAAATAATTACTTGGATGACTTATTAAGTTGGATATTCATAAGAGGGTTTTACAGTAGTAACTCCTCTTTGTTTTAAATGGTAATTTTACCTGAAAAAAGATTTCAGAATTTGAATTTCCAGCATGAAGGAGAAAACTCCATAAACTGCAGTTTTGCATGCACTATAGCTTCCAACCCTTTAGTCTGTAGGTCACACTGTTGTTCTGCAGATATTTCACATCTCTAGAATTACTCATGTCTTCTGTTTCAGTTATTCATAAATGAATATAGCCATGTTCCTTTTGAAGCTCTATCTTACCTAACTGGTGAGTGCAACTATGGAGGTCGAGTGACAGATGACTGGGACAGACGTTTACTGCTGACGATGCTGGATGACTTCTATAATCCAGAGATAATTGAAAATCCTCGTTACACTTTTTCTCCCAGTGGCAACTATTATGCTCCACCAAAAGGCACATATGAGGACTACATTGAATTTATTAAGGTAAAAAGTAGCAACAAGATTTTGAGCTGTTATGATGACGATGAGCTAAAAAGCAATCCTCTTCGTTAAAAAGGTCGTTCTGCAGCACATTAAACTGTGTGCTTGGCTTCTTGCCTAAATTCTTGTATGATCCTTGCGGTGATCTAGAACGGCTCTGAGAGGGAATCAGTAAGTAGACAGGAGGATCTAGCATAGATAATGGAGAATTCCTTGGAAATGGCTTCCTATAAGTGAGGTGATGGCTCTATCACCAGTAGTACTGTCTGCAAATACCTACCATTAAGGTCCTTCTCCACCTTCAATTGAAGTCAGTGGCAGCTTTTCACTTGGCTTCTTAGAGAAGGCTTGCATCTAACTCCTAGCATGCTGCTTTAACTCATGCAGATGTTTATTTATTTTGTCTTAGAGGCTTCCCTTTAGTCAACAACCAGAAGTATTTGGTTTGCATGAAAATGTGGATATTTCAAAAGATCTTCAGCAAACTAAGATCCTCTTTGAATCTCTGCTTTTAACAAAAGGAGGTGGCACTCAGGGAACTTCTGGAGGTGGTGACAGCACTCTCTATGAAATTGCAGATGATATTCTCAACAAGGTATTGTAGTATACCAGTGATTCCAATTTATCTTTTTACAAAGCAGAAATTCTTTAACTAGAATCTTCAGTGTCAAACTGATTTCATGTTGAAGGAAGAACCTACTGGGAGGAATTTAGTGCAATATGAAAGTGAGTAACATATTAAGAACTTTTCATGGTATGAAAAATTCTAGGTGTTTTTTAAAAGATAAACATCACTTTTAAAACTCCATAATATTTATTTGGATTAAACTACTAAATACTGGATTGATGAGATACTCATCAAAAAGTTTAATGGTATGTATTACTCTGCAGTTTTTCACATCTGCATATTTTTAATATAATACCAATGCAAATGATATATGGAATGATATCCAAGTATGTTGTCATTTACAGCTTCCTAATGATTTTGACATTGAAGGCTGCCTACGTAAATATCCTGTGAGATATGAAGAAAGTATGAATACTGTGTTGGTGCAAGAAATGGGAAGATTTAACAAGTAAGAGTGTTATATTTTACGAAATGTAACCCAAATCATTCCATTTACAGGAAAAATTTTCATGTGAATCATTCGATGTAAACTCTATGTTCTGTAAAATATTTTATTTATTTATTTTGTTCCCTTCTAATTGTCTGCAGTGATATCTGCAGTCCAAGGACCATTACTCCTTGTGGAAAGTCAGAATGTAGGATAAGTGTCAGGAAAAATGATCTAGTGGCGAAATGTACTGAAAGAGAAAAACACATGATAGAAGAAGGGAGTCTGAGGAGGCATTTGGAAAAGAGAATGTGAACAATACTTTTTATATTCTTTTTTTTTTAACTTCACTTTCTCTTTATGTTCAATTATATTTTATTTTCTTCATATTTCTGGCCTATAGGTTGAAGGGGTTTGTTGTGGTTTTGGCTGGGATGGAGTTAATTTTCTTCACTGGAGCCAATTCAGATTGACCAGAGGGATAATCCATATCATATGATGTCATGGCCAGTACATTAACTGGGGGGCTGCAGGGATGGAAGGCACAGACTCCTTTAGCCAAGTTGATTTTGTAAGCCCACTCTAGAATCAAGAGTCAGGCTAGCCACACCCCCAGTCACAGGGGTAGGCAATGATCATCCCCAGTCTCCTCCCTGCTGAGCTGCCTTGAATTGCAGATCATCCTTCTGGCATGAGGGAGATAGGACCCTGCAAGCTCATCACTGCTGAGTTCACTCCCAACAGGGTGGGGTTGGTTGGCCAGGGCAGGCAGCAATCGCAGCTGGGAACTGAGCTGTTGCACCACATGTGATTTTCTGGGTTTTGTTCCTCTCCCTTGTTTACTCTTCCGATTCTCTCCCCTATCCCACAGGGGTGTGGGGAGTGAGCGAGTGGCTGCGTGGTGCTTAGTTGCTGACCGGGGCTAAACCTTGACAGGGTTAGAAACTGTAATACATGCACAGTTATAGTTTACAAAACATTTTCCTTGATAGTTGGAAATATTTCTTCTTATTTCTTTATTCTCATATGGTTCTGTTCTAATTTTTTCCTTTTTTCCCTCTTTCCTGATGACTTTCTTCATATACCTTACTTTTCACATTTATTCTCCTAGGATTACAAACCTATAATCACTTTCATTTTTCTCTTTGGGTCCCCAGTCTCTCTTTTGACTTTGTTTCCTACTTTTCTATCTTTGCCTGGTCCTCCAATCTTTCTTCTGTTTCTCCTCTGTCCCCCTTCTCTTCATATCTTCACGTCTCCCATTTAATTTTCTCCCAAACTTTCAATAATGCTTTCTGGCCTTCAGTCTCCAGGTTCTCCTTTGTCGCAGACCCTACCCGCCTCTTCTTTTGTAATCTAAAGCTTTTTCCTTCATCTAGTATATGGTGTATACATTTGGAGTTCCAAATTTATCCTCTTACCAAACAATACAGAGTATATCAGAGAGAACAAAATAATTTATTAAACTGTTCCTAGTCTTAAACAAATCGGTACAAATGCACAAATCCATGGCTTTACAGATATGGCTAATTATGCAGTTCTGTCCCAGCTACACAAGTTCTATAGATGGTTCCATAATCCTGTTTTTTTTTCCAGTGAGGAGGATATGTTTTACAAATCATGCAAAACTTGTGAAAATTCTGTTTTATATTTTAATTCTAGTTTAATCCGAACTATTCGTATTACGCTAATTAACCTGAAGAAAGCCATTAAAGGACTGGTTGTTATGGATGCTGAACTGGAGGCTCTGTGTGGCAGTCTACTTACTGGAAAAGTTCCTGAGAATTGGGCTAAACATTCATACCCAAGTCTAAAACCATTAGGGAGCTATATTCTAGATTTTCTAGAAAGGCTGAAATTTTTACAGGTAATGTA
>VZTV01089258.1:0-13689 GCA_013400875.1 Anhinga rufa | reverse complement strand
CACAACCTTCAAGATCAAATGATGAGTTATCTCTATTGTACTCCACTGTACTATGCAGTACAGAAATTGAGCAATTAACTGTAAGCAAATATTCATTATAATTCTCCCGTAATTTATATATTAAATAATTTCTCACAAAGTCAAATGTATCAGCTTGATACTTTGATCATAAATCTTTTTCATATTTTCAGATATCTTTCACACTTTCACCGCTGTCTTGAAATTTTTCAGCTATATTCCAACATAAAATAGTCTCTAACATTTTCATACTTTTGGAAGCATCAGCAATGTGAAAGAAAAGTACGCTCTTTCTCAGTCAAACCTATCATTTTTTTTTTTAACTAAAAAAGGACCTAATGTGCTGTTGTTAACACATGAAGCAGTTCCTCCCAATCCACCCCCACCAGAAGGTATTTTTTACAAAACTAGTTGTTTTGCTACCTTAATCAAATGATCAGTTTCAGTGGCCATGGATCACACTATCGTATGGTTTTATTGTGTCTGCAGAAGATACCTTATTTTCTGTATTTTCACATTCCTTAGAAACAATTACAGCTTTCACCATTTTGCATCTTAAAAGATACACCAGAATTATTTTTATTACCCATTTCCATCTTACAGTCCACAGGGCAGACTAGTTCTGCAGACAAAAAGCCTTACGGAAGCAATTGTTTTCTTAACTGATCCATGCAAAGTCTTTTTTCCACTAATTAAAAAAAAGAAAAAGAAAAAAATTAAAGTTTCTTACTATTACATTTTAGGGGATAAAATTAATGGGACGAGAGGGAGGTCAGATGGAAAGGAAGATGAGGAAGGAATGGTTCACTGGAAATGCAACTTAACCAACTAAAATGGAGTAAACTTCGGACTCAACTTTAGTTTAGTATCACAGTGCTGAACATCTTTTATGTGGTATGATAGTATAAAGCATATTGTGTGTCTGTATTCCATCACACAAACACTTGGCTGTGCAAAACATGCAGTATAAAATAAAAAGCTTGATCATAAAAAGCAATCCTAATTGCTATTCTAGGTGGAATAAATACACTGGAAAATACACTTCAAATGAATTTTTCATTTCATTTAAGGGTTGCAAACACTTCTCCTTGAAGTTTATGATGACACAAAGGAATCTTTGGTTTTACAGCTACTTTGTAAGCAGTATTTGAGGTCTAGGACACAAGGTGATCTAAACATCAGCAAGTGATTCTTGGGAAACAGCAAAGCAGCTCAGATTCATTTATTCAAAGGTCCTTCACAACAAGTAAATCTTACAGTACCCTCCTCCATTATTCCTAGTTCTTTGCCTCACGAGCTAGCTTCTTTAGTTTACAAGCCATGTGCCCAGTTTAGGGTATGCATCAATCTCCACCAATTCTGGAGAGAGTCCCTCACCTCACTCTTGCTTTCTTTGATACTTTCACCAAGTCCCTGTCTTAAGGTCAAATAAAGCTCACTTCTTTTCCCAATTCTACTGCATGGCTTTAACCCACTCCTACATTCTCCTCCGTACCTGGAAAACATTCAGATCACATAACAGTGATACAGCATAGCATCTTTCTTCATTGATATGCTGCTCAGCCTGAAAGAAAATTTGCAAAGAACTCTGATAAGACCTTCACCTACAAACTTCCAGGGTCTGGTAGAAGAGCTGACTTGCTATCCACTTTTAAAATTCCTCTCATGCACATGCTACTCACTGAGCTTGGTGTCCTTATATAGGAAACTATTTGTTGGTTACATATGTATTAATCTTCTAGAAGTTGTTTTCCTGGCATGCCACGTCCTTCTGAGGTAAAAGCACAAAAAGAGGCACTCAGAGGAAAAAATGCATTTTAGGAGATGAAGAGTAAAACATGAAGCCACTGTCAGAATTTTATTTCAGATGTTAAAATTGTTTGCTTTTGGAAATACTAAATGAGAACATTCTCTCTTTTTTTTTTTCCTTGTACTTTGTGAATTGCATGTTTTCTTAAAAATAAGTTACTTCAGATGTAATTATATGCAGAAAATCTGTCTCAATCAACAATTACAGTGTTCACTGTCACTCTTCAAAGATTTGATTAGTCAGTACAGCTTTCCTTTATTTGTGCCATGGATGAATTAAATAAGGATTGTCTTCAAAAAAAAAGAAAACCTAACAGAATTGAAGGGTTTAATGACCATCTCAGGTACCACAGAGAAAAAATATTTTCTCAGCAGATCTTAGGGCTGGGATGAAAGGAAAATGTCAGAATGCATTCCTTGATTCGCTAATAGAAGAAAATTAAAAAATCAGCCAGCACTTCAATCTTTCTATCTTCTCATATATAAAATCTTACACTGATGTTCTCATTAAAAAAATATTCTAGTTAACTAGTTCCCATTTTTCCTTCTTCCTAACTTGCCCATCCTACTAACAGTATTG
Organism: Anhinga rufa; assembly: GCA_013400875.1. Taxonomy (NCBI): domain Eukaryota; kingdom Metazoa; phylum Chordata; class Aves; order Suliformes; family Anhingidae; genus Anhinga; species Anhinga rufa. Next base: position 11,282 of record VZTV01089258.1, on the reverse strand, counting down.
AGTTCCATATAATTTCCCAGCTAGATCTGATACTCACAACTCCTTTTCTGCTGTCAGTCTTGGACAATACAAACGATTTCTTCCTTTCCAAAGGCCAACAGACCAGATATTCTTACCTCACTATGTCCCATCCCATTTATGTCCAGATATTCTTGTTATTGATTTTGTATTATTCTATGAGAGCTGGGATTGTAAAAGCTTCTTTCAGAATATCCTTGCTCCTCACAACAAGAACAACTGACAGCTAAATGAAATGTAGCTCTTGCAGGGCTGAAATTATGGCAAGAGATTATTTTATGCTGCTTGCTACAATCGGAAGACACATGAATACAAAAGGAAAAAGGTGCCCCCTTTTTAAAGTGTGTACGTTCATTATAATGTGAAAAATGTTTCAAAGACAGCTTTATTACATTATGTTGACACTGATACAGTTGTATATGATATTAGTACATCGTGTGTGTATGGGCGAGTCTGTTAGGACTTTGTATACAAAGTGACTTTTCAAATAAAGTAGAGTATAATATTGTCACATTAAGAAAATTTATGTTCTGTAACAGATGATTAGGTAATGAGATCAGATTACTTGGTAACAGTAAATATCCTTATACTATTCACATTAACCTATAAAGTAACAAATTAAAAAAATGGACTTTGCATGTTAAAATATTCATTAAATAGAGTTTAAAGTAATAGCAGGTTCTAATACATCTCAGTCAATGCGGACATCTTGTTTACACACTTCTTTCAGCCTTTGACTAAAGACTTTTCAACAAACAGGAATAAAAACACAAAGCAGGTCATTATTACTACTGTATTCCTTCTGCTTGCTTAAAGTAGGGACAGTACCTCTATGCTCAGTTGTCACCAGTGATAAACTTATCACCTTCAGGACTTCCATCTGTCCTCTGTGAAAGTTAGTTTGAATTCATTTCTACTCAAGAAGTATTAGTTTAGCTGTATTTCAGGTCACATGTTGTTACAGATACTTGTTGCTTATGTGAATGGTCCTTTCTTATATAGAAAAGACACTTCTAATAGTAGATTCCCATCTATTTCTCAAGTGAATGGTTGCACAGCTCATTCAGATAAATTAGAAAGGCCTGCAGAGGCCACAATGTGGCAGCTGTCCATAGGAAGAGCACTGCTTCCCTCAGCAGACTTCCCAGTGGCTCTCAGTGGATTATTCACTATATTTCCTTTAGAAAAAGTGGCTTCTGACATCACATGCTACTCCCTGGCAGCTGCACCGTAAAGACTGGAAGTTATCCTACTCTGCCATCATTAGTACTGATAAGGATTTAAGTGGTTGAGCTTTCAGAGAAAGAAACGTGGGAAGAAATTAATTGTGCTTCCTTCAGATATTTAATAAGCAAAGGAAACCAAACTTTGACCTTGATGGTCATTAAAAATACACAGTGCCTATAATTTCTGTTTTTCCTCTATACTTAGATTTATGCAACATATACTGCTGATTTTAATTATATTTCAGAGCATTGCCAAAGCTGGAAAATTCATTCAGATATTTTTCTATTTTGATGACCTGTGATGGGTTGACTTTTGATGGCCACCAGACCCCCACCCAGTCACTCCCTCACTCCCCCTTCTCAGCAGGACAGGGGGAGAAAATAAGATGAAAAAAAAGCATGTGGGTTGAGATAAAGACGGGGAGATCATTGATCAGTTATTGTGATGGGCAAAAGACTCGACTTGGCAAAAAGTTATTTAAATTATTGTCAATTAAAATAAAGTGGGACAGTGAGAAACAAAGACAAAAGCGAATACATCTTCCAACCCTCCCCCTTTCTTCCTCAGGCTCATCTTCACTCCTCCATGACCTTCCCGCCAGTGGCGCAGGGGGGCTGGGGAACTGGAGGTCTGCGGCCAGGCCCCGGCAGCGCCTCCCTGCCGCCCCTTCCTCCCCGCCCTTCCCCCTGCTCCGGCCCGGGGCCTTCNGCTGATTTTAATTATATTTCAGAGCATTGCCAAAGCTGGAAAATTCATTCAGATATTTTTCTATTTTGATGACCTGTGATGGGTTGACTTTTGATGGCCACCAGACCCCCACCCAGTCACTCCCTCACTCCCCCTTCTCAGCAGGACAGGGGGAGAAAATAAGATGAAAAAAAAGCATGTGGGTTGAGATAAAGACGGGGAGATCATTGATCAGTTATTGTGATGGGCAAAAGACTCGACTTGGCAAAAAGTTATTTAAATTATTGTCAATTAAAATAAAGTGGGACAGTGAGAAACAAAGACAAAAGCGAATACATCTTCCAACCCTCCCCCTTTCTTCCTCAGGCTCATCTTCACTCCTCCATGACCTTCCCGCCAGTGGCGCAGGGGGGCTGGGGAACTGGAGGTCTGCGGCCAGCCCCCGGCAGCGCCTCCCTGCCGCCCCTTCCTCCCCGCCCTTCCCCCTGCTCCGGCCCGGGGCCTTCCCAGGGGCTGCAGGGAAACACCTGCCCCGCCGGGGTCCCTCCCGGGGCCGCCGGGGAAGCTCTGCCGGGGCCCCCGCCTGGAGCACCTCCTCCCCTCCTCCCGCCCTCTCTCCTCCCCTCGGGGCTGGCGGGGCTGTTTCTCACCCCCTTTCCCTCAGCCCTGGCTGCCGGGCAGCCTTTTGCCCGCCCTCCCGCGGCGGTGCCCGCCCGTGGCTGAGGGGCTCAGCCCTGCCCTGCGGGGGGGCCCTCGGGGCCGGCGGGAACCGGCTGGGCCCGGCGTCGGGCCGCCCCGGCCGCTCCTCACAGCACCTCGCCATGTAAAACCAATATATGACGAAAAGGAAAAACAGAATAAAACAGCATAATTCCGTCTAAATATCAATCTATTATTATTTGCATTTGAATTTTGTAGATTAAAAATAAAGTTCCACTAACAGACCAAAGTAATAATTGCCAGTGAGCTGAAAACTTAAGGAATTGGACATAAGCTTTCTATGTCCCTTGGTTATTTATCAGAATACAATACCCACACTAAAGCAGAACCAAAGAGAAATTTATTAGCATAAGGGTCATCTTGTTATAAGAATAAACACTAGACTTTGCTTATGCTGCATAGTAACCAGTGAATTTGGTTGACCAAAACCAAAACCCAACAACAAACTAACCCCCAACCACCCAAAGAACTATTTAATTACATGAATATGATCCGTTATATGAAGGCAACTTCCTTCATGCACATAAAACTTAAAACCAAATGTATGGACATCTGTGAAAATGCTTCAGGGTTATTCTGTTAAGGGGAGATCTTTTAAAGTCAAATGAACTACTTTATATGGTGGTTTGTTGTTTTGTTTTTTTTTTTGCGTTAAGTATATGCTGATGTATGAAATTGCATTAGGGTTTGGGTTTGTTTGGTTTTCTTTTAAGAGAGAAGCAAAGTTAAATAGTCTCCTGTGTTTCATAAAAAAGGTTCAGATCTTGAATAGTGAATTAGACACAGTTTCTTCCTCTTTTCAAGGAAATCCACAAGACATCAGAAGCCAGCAGGACATGCTCACAATCTTAAAACATCCCAAAGGCTCTCAGGTTAGTGACCTAAAACACGGCACTCCAGCATCCAACAGCATCTCATTCTTCCCCAACCATTTCTTATCAATACTTTCCATTCAAGAAGCCTTCCATCTTCTCTTGATATCAATAACATTTACTTCCAAAGTTATTAAAATATTTTTAAAATATTGAAGTTCAACAAGTTCAACATTTATTTACCTTCCTAGCCTCCCTCTCCCTCTCTACCCTCCTCCCCCACCTCCTCTCTCAAGACCTTATTTTTAAATGTATTTATGTACCTTAAGATGAATATAGGAATGAAATATATTTTCAAAATAACAGTTCAGGTGACCAACTCAAACAAGACACGAAAGTTAGCAGAAGTGGCTGGAGCATTTCTGGTGTCTGTCCACATATGTAGATACCTTTGGACGAAGGTAGTCCTCAGAGCTACCTCTTGAAAACCAAACTCTACCTACCTCTAATACTCAGATTACAAAGTGGTCACAGAGCTACTGAAAAACTTCTAAGTTTTTGGAATTCTTTGGTTTGGATTATTTCTATACATACACCAGTACTTTTAAATCTATATACAGGGTCATATCTACTGTTTCTATAGATTTAGATGTTAAATCCCCTATACATAGTGGACTCGATGCAGTGGATCTATGCCACTGCAAATTGCACATGACCCACCTCTTAAAGATATTTAAAATAGACAGTCTTTAAATTTCAGCCAGTATAATTCAACATCCATAATGACAACTAGAAATTCTTCCGAGTCTGTAACAACAGATGTCCATTTCTACTATGATACTTAACTGTGAGATTATTTTCCTAAATATATTGGAAGAAATGTATTAACAAACTTAAATACTGAATGAATGAATAAAATAGGATAAAAACAAAATCACACTGATTCATTAAGGTAGAGGACACGAAGAGCAGGATTTACTTTGCAGTATGGCAGGAAAAGAAATCTTTCTGGTCATGAAGCCTGGTCTGTTCTATTGATTACAAACCTGTTTTCAAACTACTTGAGCTATTTTCATTTATTTCCCCTATTTAAGCTGCTTTAGGACTTTACTTTTAATTTTAAATCTTAGTTATTCTTGTCCAATTCAGACTTTTTGCTTACTGTATTTCTTCTCATGCTCAAGATATGAAAGGAGAGCAATTATTTTGCCCCTTTGCCATCATTTTTCTAGACTGGGTAATTTAAGTCTCAGCTGGAAAGGAAGACTTTCTATTCATCTGATTATCACCTTTACAACTTCAGCTCCCCTGAATATAGGGCCAGGAACACCTTATTGGACAGAGAGGTAAGCATTGTCTTACTCTACCTTTATCTGCTGATAAAACTCCCTTTTAAAAATGTGATTGTTTCTAATTTCAAAAAGCAGGACTAGCTTTTTCTTCCCCCCATTTGATTACACTTAATTGTTTCAAACCTCAAGGTCATCACTTTTCAAATGAAGCCATATATCTAGCCAAAATGTCTCAAAATGTTATGTCAGTGTTTGTTCATGCTTCTCATTTTGGACACAACATAATTAAAATATTATAATTGTAAAAATATATTTTTATATATAATAAATAACAATAAATTTAAAATATTGTAATAAAATAAAGAAAATATTAATTAACTCCTAAACAAGGAAAAAAGCTATTAACTACTCTCAAGACATGTATTTCTTTTTTAAGCATAACATTGCCTCACCTTTATCCATTTCTATCAATTTTATAACATTATGCCATTATCTTTTTTTTTTTTTCACTGATTGTTTCCTATGGTGCATTGTATCAAGAGCGCTGTTAAAGTAGACATGGATCTCTAGAATTTCCTTGTAGTTAAGAAAAGAAGTCAACTCTGTGTAAATCCTTGCTACATTTAACCTGAAATAGGAGTTACGCCAAGCTGCCCACCAAGACTTCACTTGATTGATCCCAGTTATATCTGACATTTTTGTTTATATTCATGTTTAAGGAAATTTTAAAAATTTTTAACATATGAAAGAGGTCTTTCTGAACAGTTTGCAACTGATATTTTGTTCCCATAGTCTTTAAAATTTTTGTCACAGAAACACACTAAACACTACTAAATATGAATGAAAATGTTTTCATATTGAATATCTGCTATTTGCAATAAGAAATTTCTAGAAGAGAGCTGAAGTTACTTTCACATCTTTCATAGTTGGATACAAAAATCTTAACAGGCCTTAAAAAAATCTTTTTTCCTCATTAATGTGGTTGTTACATAAATGAAATAACCAAATTCAAGTAAAATGCTTAATGGCATATATTTATTTCAGTCTGTAAGTCAACTTTGTAAGTGTCACATAAAAGCATATCTGGGCTTGACTAGCGACTATCCAGTAGTGATTATTAGACAGTAATTGAGTATTGCATTAAAGCTTGGCACAGCCACAAGGGACAAAGAAAGAGTAAAAATTCTGCAGAGATAATAAGTAATTTGTAGGAATATGTATCCATTTGGATTCCCTTAGAAGTTTCCCAGTTGACAGTCAAACCACTGAGTTCAAAAACAATGCCACTTAAATAGGAAGATGAAAGTAAGCAAATATAAGCTAATGGATCAAAGTAAAGTGTTGTCTTCAGTCAGTTTTGTTTTTCGTCCTTGTTATACTTTACAGATCTTGCTGAACAGCAAAAAATATTCTCTTTTTTGTAAAAGACAGCATTAAAATACCTTCTACTAGAATTAAAGCTAAGTAAATCTTTTCAAACAAAGCAAAACAGGATAAACTAACCTGCGTCCAAAAGTAATTACATTGTAAAATATGCATGAATTTTGCTGAATTTTCTCAATTCTGGACACAGGCATGAATAGGCTTTGGCATAATACTGAATCAAGAAAATTTAAATTATTGCTTTGTTTAAAAAACAACAACAACAACAAAACCCAACAAGGAACAGGTATGTTAGTAATACTTTTTTAACACTCACCTCACTATTACCAGAGAAGCCCACAAAATAATGATAGCTCCTTAAACTAAGAAAAAAGAGAAAGCAAAATTTCACTGCATTGCAGAGGAGTGTCTTACCCATTTGGCTTTTATTTTAAACATTTCAGCTTAACAATCAAAATGTCTGTACTCAATTGCAAAGTGGCCTGTCAAAATGTCCAGGGCACAAAGCACTAACATAATCAACTTAGCAAAAGACAAACCCTAAAACATGTAAAACAGCACTTCGAGTTTCATAGTTGTTATCTTTTGCAATGTGTACTGAAGGTAACACAATGGATTTAGAGGGTTACACATTTTGCTTGTTTCCATCCCATAGTCTCACAAGTACTTGGAAGTCAAGAAGTGAAGAAATCATCACGGAACACCAGAGCCAACAGACATAGAGTACTGCCACTTAGAGAAAGTAGTGTTGACAGGACTGATACAGGAGATCCCAGAACAGCATTATAAATATTTCAATACAAAAAAGGGACTCAAGATTAAAACAAGCAAACAAAAAAACCCTAATGAGTAAACACCCAGAAAAACAGGCACTGAGTCTGCACCTGACAGTTTTGGAAGATGTTTAAAATAAGACCAAGATCTAATTTACTCTCAGTTCTGCCAAAATAAGATCGAAACCAACTAAGATTTGGAAAAAATGAAATTACTTTTATCAGTAATAGATAAGTATTGCCAACTTCTGCCTGCTAGTGAAAAGCCCAAACTGTAAAATGATGTGAAGGCTAGAAGAAAATTAATTCCATCTGTATAATTCAAGTGCAAATGTTATTACTCCTTGAAGTCACAAGTAATTGTAAAATAACACAAAAGACACAAATTTTAAATAAGTGAAGACAAATAAATATTTGACTCAAAGAAAGTGAAATATGATATACACCACCATTGAGTGCGTGCAGCTTGGAAGTATGTAATTATTTCTTTATCATAATAAATTACCTTTCTAGTAGATAATTACAAGTTTGTTCATATACATGAAACAGTGAACAAACAAAAAAAGCTGTAGTGCACAGAAATTCCATAAGCTGAAGCAATGCAGACTACAATAATATAACAAAGTTCATCTATCTTAACTGTCTACCTCTATTATCTGCAAAATATTACCTTCTTGATGGAGAGAGGAGAGACTCTAAAGGCACTTTTTTTTTCTGTCATGGACTTGGTATATCAAGAAAATATTTGTATCTCAAGCTGCTTCCCAGAAATCGGGCACATCATGTGCCTCATCCACCAAATACTTGCCTGGAATCACTGCAGTGATTGAAATGGGTCTTGTTATTTCAAATATTAATTTCATGTAGTCATGAAAATCTTCCTTAGTAGTCCCAATGTACATTTAACAAATAAGTGGTTCCAATCACTTTCTCCTATGTGTATACTACTGCTTCTTTATAACTACAGCTTTTCTAAGCTGTTTGAAAAACTTGTGAAATTGGGCCTGTATTTGATTTCAGGGCTCAGGTAGTTATAACAATTTTATAACTTTTATACAGTAACTGCCCCCCTGCAGCCAACTCTCCTCTGTATGTTTCAATCTCAACATTGAAATGCTGTGTGGAGATGATCATCTCTAGTGGCATTGCCTCTTATTCACCTTGTGAACAGCATCATTTTCAGTCATTTTTTTTCTTAGGATCACATACCAATGTTAATAATTACCAAAAGGTCAGCTGATATGGATGGGACTGTGTGTAGTGATGAAATAGGATTATAATTAATCTGTTTTAAAGACAAAGTAGTATTTTTTTTTTGTTATACATCTGCAACTTCTACATATTCAGTACTAATGAATGCATATATATATAAATTTAAACCACACTCAACACTTAGCTTTTTTTTTTAATATGTCGACATTTCAGAATCATATTGAAAGATATACCTATTATTTATGGCAGTTGTATAAGTCAGATCTAGCAATGGACTAAAAGCAGAAATCAAAGAAGAATACAAAACTAAAAGGTGAAGGAGGAAAGAATTACTGAAAGCACAGATATACCAAAAGCACATTTTATTTTCACTTTCTTAATTTTTCTCATTACAATTCTTTAGAGAGAGAATTTCTGAATAATAAAAAAATCCAACAAAACAGCTCCCCTAACAAAATTACAGTCAATCTGTGTAATTCTGGAATACACACCCATTCATATTTTACCCAGATTTAGTAGATTTGGGATTTTTCCACTCCATCCACCTGATTTTCATCTACCGTCTCCCCACACCATAGTGGTATTATTGGCTAATAACACACAACAAATAAACTCAATTATGACTAAATCCTTTCTTCACTTTTAGAAATAGAAAAAGTTTTAAATACTGTTGTGATTAGGTTGGGAGGTGGGTTTTGTGGGTTTTGTTTTGGTTTTAACAAAGTGTATTTTTTTATCGGCCAGATACATTGTTAATATGTGGCAGAGATCAATCAGTGCTTTACTTCTGACTGGCATCTTAAAGGATTTCTGAAGAAACAATCTCATACTAATTTATTCAGGAAGAATCATAAAAGGAATGCATAATTTTAACATGCTTTCATATATATATATTCATAAACATACATTTCTCATTTTCTACCCAATCATTTTTCAATTACACTTGGTGCTCCTATTTGTAGAAATAGATCCTTAGCATTTATCACAATTAGACCTTAAGTGCTAGAGATGATCAGCTTTTGCTCTGGATAAAATCTCCCCCCACCCACATCCCATAGGAAGGTTTTTGGCTATTTCAGACGTACACATAGAAGATTTCACAGTATCAAAGAACCTTGGTTGCCCTGCAGCATTTCTAAAGAGGTGTCACTGTCAGGAATAACATTAATATTTATGAGGGGAAACAAATGGCTAGATAAATAATTAAGAGAGGGACATTTTAAGGAGTAAAAGGGAAATATTTTTTCATACTGCACAACAGTGTTCCCTGTCCTAGAACACAATCTTAACAAAAAAGGAAACAATGTGAAATTAATTTTGACATTTTTTGTGTAGGTTTTGGGTTTTTTTTAAAGAAACACGAACAAGACTAAGAACCTACCTTGTGGATGTTGATGAAAGCTTCTGATGCAACCTTTATGTAAGTGTGTCTGCCACCATAGCTATGAAGAAAACTCTTCCAACTTTTTTCTAAAAGAATGAGTGACAACTTTCAGTTCACAAATTTATTCTTATATGCTTTAATTATTCATAACCATCATATACAGCAAGAATGGAAGCAACCCCTACACTGGATTTAACTGATATGCAAGTACTATGTATTAAAAGAGGAAGACACTGACATATTTTTTACAGTTTATTTCACCTCTGTTTTTTCATGCAGTTGAACCCATTCTACTTATGGTAAGTGCATTTCTCTATAATCTCTCTTTCTGGTACCTGCACAAACCTCTCTGATAGTATAAATCAAGGTGATGAATCACAAGGCATTTTTATGCAAAAAAAAGAAACACTTTAAGGTATCAGAATAACTTAATTCTGTCCATGTGATGACTATTACTGTAAATTTATTGTATCATTGAATGAGATGTATTGGATGCTAACAGTAAATTTTTTTACGTACTATTCAGGTCAATAGAAATTAAACAAAAATGTCTGCATTAAATANTGCATTAAATAAAGTTCTATTGAATTTTTTCAGCAGAAAGGAAAATATTTCTGGCAGATGTAGAAATGGTAAGAACTTACTACGAAGTCAACAAAAGTTCTGGGGAGACATATTAGTGATCAGAATTAAGTTGAAAGTTGTCCAACTTGCATTATTATCACAGTTTCTCAGATGGCTCTGCAGTTTGTCACCCGATAGGTGTAAATTATGTGATGAATTACACATTCATGTAATAAACTGCACTGATGCTTTGAAAAACTTAAGCACCAACATAAAATCACTGAACAGATTGCCAGGTTTGGGAGTGGACTTAAGGACATTTTGAAAACTCTGAATTAATGAACAATTTAAATCAGCATAACTTAACTCGTGACTTAGAATCAACATTACAGACAGTAGAAAAAAGATTAAGTAAATTTTCCTGCCCATTTTCTCACCTAAGTAGAGTTCAACTTGGAACAGTGGACTGCTTTGAAAAGTGTATGTCTCAAGGCAATATTACTTGTGGTTTCAGGTTGCATTATTGTAAGACAAGTTTATAAGGATAGAATTTAGTTTTTGAAGCTTTACATATCTTCAAAAGACAAGCATGGTAACCATACAAGATATACGACCCTGACACCATAAATCTATCATCAAACAATATGAAGAAAAATTAAAATTTTGATTGGTTACCTAAATGCAGATCTGACTTAAAGATTTTTACATTTCTCTGCCTATGAGACAAAGACAGCGTCTGTAAAAGTAACATCTTGAGGGGTGTGTGTGTGTGTAATCTAATATTTAAAGTGCTATTTGAAAAGAAAATGCCCATATAACCCTAACAGCACTTGTAATCAATTATAAAATTCAGTGAAACAGAGAAAAAGGAGATGCATTCATTAAATATAAAAAAATAGGACTAGAAGTAAATTTAAAAAGTCAACATGATTGCTGGGTAGAGGCAAGGCATGACAAGCCTACCTGGTAGACTTTGATCTCCAGCANNNTTTGATCTCCAGCAAAGAGGATTTCAGCCAACTTCTAGATAATGAATGTTCACTATTATCACACTTAGAAAGTTTTCCTTAATGTCAAATTAATTTTTTTTCCCCTTGAAATTTGAGCTCATTGTCTCTTGTTCTGTTACCAGTAGACATGAAGAACAACTGATCATTATTTCTCCTACACCAGCAGTTCATAGTGGGTTGCTATGCCCCAGCATTCTATG
>VZTV01089257.1:0-12025 GCA_013400875.1 Anhinga rufa | reverse complement strand
GGGCGCGGAGCAGCCGCGGGGCGCTGCCGAGGGGCCGCCGGCGGCGTGACACGGCGCTCCCGCCCGGCGGCCGAGGCTGAGCTCAGCCCTCGGCCCCCCCTTTCCTTCACCCGGACCGAGGGCAGGTCTGGGGAGCAGCCCTCCGGGGCCGGGAAGGCGAGCGTGGCAAGGGAGCTGCAAAAGAGGACATTTCAAATGCAGCACATTGCAGAGGAGAAGGGAGAGAGGTCAGGACGACGGGGTTGTGCGTGTGCGTGTGTGTGTGTGTGTGTTTGTGTGTGCGTGTTACACTCCACCAGACGTGCAAGCCTGTGACTTGTCTGCAGCCAGCTGTTTGAGTGTCATCAGAACTAGATGTATACACTCTGAGCCGGGGAGCCAAAAGGAAAATTCAGATGAGGAAATCAACATGAAAAACCTATTGTCGGAGGCACTGGAAGGCAAATAGTGTTTGGTGTTGCCTGTACACAGGCGTACAACGCTGACAGATGACAGCAGTGCTCTTGGCTGAAGAGAAATATGCTGCCTTTGTCCCACATGGTGCGCACACACATGCACATTCCTTCTTCTTCCTGCTCTGGCTGCTCTTTCTGCAGGACAAAGCAAACCATCCTTTATGGGCATCATCTTCCCATCTTCCCTTCCCCCTTCTCTCGCTCTTATTTCTTTCTTCTTTTTTTTGTTTTTTTTTTTTTTTTTTTTTTTGATCCCCCCTCTATATGCAGTTGCTCTTTATTTTGGCATCAGAAAGCTGAGGGGTGGGATTAGCACCTATTTTGGCATCTCTGATTCTGTCCACTTTGTGGCAGCGGCCGGACCCAGGCTGCGAATGCTCAGCAGGCTTTTGCTCAGCATTTTGTACCCTGTTAGCTTTGAAGGGGCCCTGTCCTTTCCAAGCAAATGCCAGTCTCACCAGTTCACATCTCCCCCTCGAGCAGGGCTGGCGACATCCCTGTTGTCTGTGTGCCACCCCTCTCCCATTTCCAGTGGGTTGGCTGCTCAGCTATGGCGACCAGGACTGCCTGGTTATACCCGAGCCTTACACTCTCTCTTGAGCCTCAGCTCCTCAAAGTCTGGTTTGTAGGGTGACAACACTTATCAATAAGGATTAGACAGCCTAGCACTCGTTTTCAAGCCTCATTGTATGGCTTCAGTCATTTGTGACAGGACTTCTCAGCCCATAGCTTGCTCATATCCCGTGTCCAGCACAGTATACTTAACGTGTCTATCTTCTCCCTACATGCCTGACACTTTGCAATACTGTCACTGGACTTCCTTCTCAGCAGTGTCATGTTGTAGCAAAGGGAATGAATGAAACCACCCCTTGTTACCTTACAGGAGCTCGATTCAAATTTGGGGGATTTGGGAGCTTAGCAGAGAAACCCTAGAAGGGGTGCCACTTGGATTTTTTTTGACATGGCTTTCTATGTTGCTTTGAAGACCATTTCCAAAGCTTATGGAAACCCAGGATGTCTGTGTAGTTGCTTAATTCATTTTCATCCATACTTGGTAAAATTAGACCTGCTGGTAAGTGCTGCAGGTGTAGGCTGAAGGGGATGTCACATTTTTCAGAAAACAGGTACAGCACAACAGTGCTGCCAGTGTTGGGGCGTCGCAGCCTCCCTGCTGCTCTCGCCTGGAAAGCAGGCAGGTGTCACACCTCCTGCCCGCCGCCGCGCAGAGGGACCCGTCCCTCACGCTGTGAGTACCGGCAGTGTTTGCGCTCACCCTCTTCAGAGAGCCTCTGTCACGCTCGTCAAGTGACTGCTTCTCCTGTGTCTCGCTTGCCTCTGTTGCTGCCAGTCCATCCCTCAAGATATGGAAGGTGTTCATGCGTGGTCTCCCTCTGTGGTCTTTTAATGTTTCTGAAGGAGAAGGGGGAGAAACGATGCCAGAATGACCCCAAATTATCCGTGTGTTGTGGTTTTGTTGCAAAAGAGAGTACCTCTTCTTACTTTTATTTTGTTTGTTGGGCATGACGTAATTGTGAGAAAACTTATTGAAGAAGATGAGGTAAATGTGCATTGCTTAGGCTTTGCTCTCCTCTCACACGTGGCTTTGTGGCCCGCTATAGTGTGATGATCTGCAGTTGGTTCTGCTGGTACCTTTGCTGAACTACACATTGCTGAACAGATAGATACACACAGTAACTATCCACCTGTGTCTGATCTCACATCATTCCTTACATCAGACCATTTTCTCTCCTTTCTGCTTGCCCTGGGCCGTCCCTGCCCCGGTGCAGGTCACCTGTGGCCGCGGTCCCTCAGGGCACTTGCCCCCCTTCGCTGTGGAGGCCCCCAGAGCCCATCTCCCACTCTGTGGCTGCCGTTTTTTTTTGGTAAGAAGGCTTGGGAAGGGGTGCTGTGGTGCTTTGAAGTTTTGGGGTGAGGTTTTGGGGTGCAACAGTCAGGTTTCGGCATGTGGCGGGGCTGCCCCACTACCTGGCCTTCGGAGCCAGCTGAAATCAGCTGTGACTGGCCCCGGGCGGCTCATGGCTGCCTGAGGGGTGGCTGCGCAGCAGCCACACTGCCACCACCCCGGCTCCTCGCCTGTGGCCTCCTCGCCCATGGCTGGGACATGTACAAAACCCATCCAGGAGTGCGGGGTATCACGATCCCCCATCCCCGCTGGCAGTCGGGTGGGGAGAAGGAGGGGAAAACCCTGCCTGGCCCAGGGAGGCCCTGCTCCTGGGATGAAGGGGCACCTGCCACTGCCTTCCTCTGTGGCGGGAGGAGAGGGGATGAGGCCAGCATCAAGACAGGTTTCAGTGCCCAAGGAGCTGTCTGAAAGCAAGGGAAATGGAGCTTAAAAGCAGCCCCGCTGCCTAACTGGGATGGCTGAGTAACCCCTGTTGCTGTGAGGGGAGGCTCTGGCCCCAACGCACCTACCCCACTGGGAAGGCCTTGCCGCCCCTGCACCAGCCCCTCGGCCACGCTCCCTCCGCCCCAAAGCGGCTGCCGGGCAGTCGGGACGGCTGGTCAGACTGTGTCCCAGCCTTTGGAAAGTCTCAGTGCTTCGGAAAGGTTAAAGTATTAAGTGGCATTTGGGGAAATTGCTCGAGGAAGGGCAAAGGCGGCAGCACCCGGCGGGTTGTTCTTTGTCTGGGAGTGTGGCCAAGCTCTCTTACTCACTGTAATACACCGTGTCAAAGAGCTGGCTCCTTATTAGACACTGTTTTTAAAAAGTGTTTCACTTGGAAACGTAATGGTAAATTTTCCTGACCAGTTGAGGGCTGCTTCCCTACTTTATTATGTTTTTTTTCCCCTTTCACTACTTTTATATGAAGCCATTCTGATATCCCCCATCAGAGAAAATGTTGAATGCTTTTAGAAAAATATTTGTTCTGATGGAATTTATGATGTGATCTGCTATTCAAATTTATGGTTAGCTTAATGTGGTAGGTTAGGTAAAATGGCTCTTGATGACATTGTGGCAATCACATAAAGCCATAGTTTCAGGCATGTTTGGACAGCTTATCAAAAAGTGTTTGGAAACAGAACGTGGGTATAATAAAATGCAGAACAGAGTTGGAAAGATCACAAGGTTAAAAAAAGCACACAACCCAAACCCTGAACTAAAATACAAGTTTATAGGTACACTATAGGAGTGTCTTCCTTTCTCCCAGGCAGAAGAGACACTGACTTTGAGGCCAGACTTGAAGAGGAAAGGTAAGATGTACTTAGTGCTTCTTTTTGGGAATCATGAGGAAAAAAAAGTGTTCCCTGTGTTCAAACTGTTCCAGTAGATGAAAAAGGAGGAGAGGAGAGCCCGCAAGCAGGTTTCTCATCCATGTTTCTCTCCTTTCATGAAACTTGCTTCCCAGGAGAGCAGTGTGCCCACTGGTTCTGCCAGCTTTGCACCACCCTGCTGAACGCAGGCACGGCTTGGTGCAGCAAAGAGCAGGCTCCCTTCCAACCACTTTCGCTGATGGTGTTGATACAATCTCACGAGGACAGTGTACCACGTGAAACAGTTCTCCATTCAGCTGGGCCATCCCTGCGCTGTCGACCCTAACTAGCTCTGCTCCACGGACTATCGTGGAATGTGTGTTTATGGAGTTGCTCGTGGTAACTGCAGCCATAGATCTCAGGACTGAACTCTTTCTGCACCAGTGCATCTCACTTTTTCCATCTGCTGTCTACTGGTTTTATTTTGCAGGCTTTTACCATGCTGGGCAGGGTTTACTCCTGCCACCATTTCTGGTGATAAAAGCAATGCTGCCTTCCCCTGTTTAGCATCACACTATTTAAATGAATATATTCCCCATGTACACCTTGGGGAGAAAAGAAAGAGGCCTCTTAAATTTGGCAGACAAAAGTTGCTGGAGACAGAAGGAGAGCTTTCTGCAGCTGATTTCTCTGACTCTGCCTGCTATTGAGCAGCTATAGCTGATTTTGGTTATTGCTTTCCCTCCTGATTTCTGAGACCAAACATTTTCACACAGCCCATTTGTCTTTAATTTATTTTCCTTTTTGCCTCAGAGCACTGGGAACACAAGGGGCCACGAACACTTTGTGGCAACCACCTTGCCATGAAACGAAAGCCTCAATTAAAGTAGGGAGGCTCAGAAAACACTGTGTAATAAGAACAGCCAGGAAGTTATTTCTGTCTTCTCAGATTTTAAAAGCTACTGAACATACCTGTGATTATAAGTGAGCTGTAGGTCAACAAAAATGGCTGTTAGTGCTTTCATTATAATCTCAATTGTTGGGAGTTTACATAGCACAAACATTTGCTTTGTGGTGAAAGTACAGCATGTAAGCCTTTTGATCTGCAAGCAGTGAAAAAAAAAACCCAAACTTTTTTGCTTTGTTTTCATTCCTTCCAAACACACTTTACAAACCGGGTTACAGCAGGAACGATCTGATGTTTGAGCTATAAAACATGGCATGAATACAGATGACATTGGCCACTCCCACTTTGGTTGGGAGAAAAATCCTTTTAAAAGGCACGATAAGATCTCTTCTGAGTGTGCTCAGTAGCAGACTGTACTGTCTCTGCAAAGAGATGAGAAGCCTGAAATATGGGATTTGCCTCATGTATAGCCCTGCGATGAGTAATAGGCAGAGACACTCCCTCTGCTGCTTTGGGACCTGCGAGAGGGCAGAGAGAGGCTCAAAATATGGTGAGCGTGAAGATTTTGAGATTCTTCAGTTCACACAGAGCAAGGGAGCAAGGAAAAGTCTCAAGTTGCTTTTCTTTTTTCTTTTCCTTTTTTTTTTTTTTTTTTCCAGTTAAAAAGGCTTCTCTTCTCCCACAGAAAAGAAGGGCAGCCCACTTGTGGCTTCTCCAGGCCTTCCCAAAGAAATCAGCAATGAAATGCTGAACAGCTGGGCTCCTTCTTGGCACTTCACAGACAGGGGGGTGAGAGAAAAAGGTTTCCAGATACTAAAGCAGGAGCCGCAGCTGCTGCTATGGCAGAAGTTTTCCTGGGAACAAGCAGGTAGGGAGCTGTGTAGTGCCTGGACAGGCTGAAATAGCAGCAGTGGGCACAGAAACAGGCATGATAGGCAGCAGCATCGCTGCCTGCCAAACTCCAGCTCTGCCTGGTACCCAAAAAGGCCAGGCAACGTCAGCTCACATGCAGTGAAGGTTGTGGCTGCCCAGTCTGTATCAAGTGACGGGCTGTTTCTTTAGAAAACCCGTCTGTGGGTTTTCCTAATCTGCTGAAGCACAATGAAACACAAGGCGTTCCACTTTTGGGCTGTTTGTCACGCCTGCTGAGCTATGGTACAGACAGTAAGTAATCCTGTATTTGCAGATGATACGATAATACAAAAGGAAAGCATCTTTAGGTCATTTAGGCATTCCTTAAGATTTTTTTGTGCTTGACTTGGAAGGATGAACTATGGAGTTGATTACCATCGTCCTATTCCAGTGCCCTGCCAGAAGGCTTGCTTTTTGAGACTCTTTCCTTGTTTCTCTGGTCTCTTTCTCCCACGCCAGCCAGCTCTCCAGATTTTTGGTCTCACACATTTACTCCAGCTTTGCATTCTGGGGAATTTTACACACAGTTTATAAGAGGATTAGAATTTAGCCTTACGCATCTTCCTAGAGATACAAAAAGCTCACCCTAGTGCGAAACCTCACCTTCCCCCAAATGCTAGGTATTACTGAAAAAACAAGTATGCTGAAACTTCTTGAGCTTAGAGACTTTTTTTTTTTAACATGTAATTTTTTAATAGAGGAAAAATATTTTGCTTTTCTCTTCTTCTGATAAGTTACTGGCTTAGCAAAGATTTGCTTTTTTTCCCTAGAATTCTTCTTCAACACAGAAAAGTGCTGCCTTCCCAGTTAAAATTTAGCATTGTTACAGGCAACCAAAAACACTGGTCTTACAACAGGCAGTGCCAGGGAGCTGTGAGTATTAAAGGAAAACACACCCAGGAGTAAGCAACAGCACAATTTCCATAACTTTGAACAACTGTTAACCCCAGTCAGGTGTTGGCACTTTAAATACCAGCTCTGAGAAGACTATTTTTGTTGGGGCTGAGGGTCTGTTCATCTTGGGAAGCTGAGGGTTTAGACAGGCTTTGCTCCATCCCAAAAATACAATGCAGAGGAGGGTTTGCTTTGGTTTTAGTAATTTTTAAAATTTTCTTTTGCATCTCTGCGCTATCCCTAAGGGTAGTGTGAGTGCATGCGTATGGGTGTGTATATGTATATTTACTGGAAAAATCTGATACTCCTGGCACTTTTGTTGGATTTGATGTTTGTTGGAAGTTTTCTCTCTTCTACTAAGGTAATGTTTAAAGTTACTCACACTTCTTAATAATTCCTAATAATGGGCAGAATTAGGCTTTGAGTTCGTATCCAGAAAAGGACTTTAAAGCTAAGTAGCTCAGTTAAAGAAGTTATGCTGTAGATACCTTAAATCCATAGAGTTGATGTCTTAGCCTATTTCTCTGTCTCTCAAGTGGCTTCAGTGTGTGGGTGGTCAAGTTAGTTCATGTCTTCCAGTAGCTGAGCTGTACAAGCTGGAGGAGACCAGACTATCCTTGCTGGTGGGATACCAACTACATTTTCTGACTGGCTAGTGTGACAAAATGCGTGTTAGGAAGAACCCACATGCTTAAGGAGTGGACTAGGCTGACCTACAGTCAAGATGATTTTACCTGTGAGTGATGCGGTAGGTAGAAGCCTGTGGACTGTTCTTTGCTAACAATATTTCTACTATGCATAAAACTTTTGCTTTTCTATAGTTTCACGACCTTCCTTAGTCCTAGATTTGGTAATTTCTGTGTATATCTGAGATGCTGAGTTTCCTGTTTTGTGCTATTTTTTCACTAGCTCTCTAGCTGATATAAAGTTTTCAAGGGAAGGTGGCACCTGGGGTTTTTAGGGTGTCTTTGTTTCTGCTCTTTGGTACAAAAGCCCTTTGTTCCTGATTTTTTTTTTTGGGTGCAAGAAAGGAAGGCAAACTAGGTCTCCCCTGTTCCCACTCCTTTCTGGCTTTATTGTTAGGGTCTCTGATACTGTTCTGAGTGCATCCAAATTGCTGTGTTTCTGACTTAATAGTGTTAATACTTTGAATATGACAAAATACTTTAACCTGGGTGGGCTGGAGAGCCAGACCGAGGGGAATNTCCAGTTCTGGGCCCCCCAGTTCAAGAAAGACAGGGAACTACTGGAGAGAGTCCAGCAGAGAGACACGAAGATGATGAGGGGACTGGAGCATCTCCCTTACGAGGAAAGGCTGAGAGACCTGGGTTTGTTCAGCCTGGAGAAGAGAAGACAATGGGGGGATCTTATCAGTATTTATAAATATCTGAAGGGTGGGTGTCAGGAGGATGGGACTGGACTCTTCTCAGTGGCGCCCGATGACAGGACAAGGGGCAATGGGCACAAGTTGGAACACAGGAAGTTCCATTTAAATATGAGGAAGAACTCCTTTCCTGTGCGGGTGCCAGAGCAGTGGCACAGGCTGCCCAGAGAGGCTGTGGAGTCTCCTTCCCTGGAGACATTCAAACCCCACCTGGACGCGGTCCTGTGCCCCCTGCTCTAGGTGTGCTGCTCACGCAGGGGGGTTGGACAAGATGATCTCCAGAGGTCCCTTCCAACCCCTACCGTTCTGTGATACATAAATGAATACACAAGATAATTGTGCTCTAGTCTTATGACAAGGCAAGTAAATGAAAAAATTAATTTGCTCTATCTTTTTTTTTTATTCTATCCCTATCTTAAGTATGTCAAACTCTTCACTGTTCTCTTCCTAAAGGTTAGGCAGTCCTAGCTTTAGCAGTAACATGGGAGATGGTGTTTTTGGGCAAAATAAATCTGAATTTTAGTGTATCCAGGAATTTTAGCAGGTTAGCATTTAAAAGATCTTTAGCAAAGCTTAGAGTTCTAAATCATTGAGCTGTTATATTTATTAGGGGTATTATACAGTAGCTTCAGTTCAAAGTATTTTACAAATGTTTTTTGAGATTAAAGCATGTCTGCATGTTCTTGCTGAATAAAAGAAACTGATTGTGCTAATTCAACACACACTGTTTGAAAATCGTTTTGTTTGGTGTGCAGGCTAGAATATCAATTGGGTATCTGGAGGCTGCTGCATCTTTGGTGGGGGTTTGTTAAATGCACCTGTAACGCAGATATTAAAATGTACCCTTCAGTTCTGTAAACAGTCTGACCTGAGGGGAAGGAGGGAAATGTAATAATAAGAATACACTTGGAAGTGTCAAAATTAGTGCTCAGGTGCTTAAATTCTGGCAGTGATATTACTGATACAATCTGTAGATGTACTAAGTGCTTAGCGCTCTTACTAGTGTCAATAAAATAAAGATACTCTGGAGTGGCACAATTATAAAATTTACTCTTCCTAATCATCTGATTAGGGAAACAATGTTACTTTTACTTTGTCGTTTTAGCTGATCTTTACATGTGAAAGTGTTAAAGTAAGAGGCCAACGTTTTCTTCTATCTGCAAAGTAGAAATACCGTGTTTTTTGATAGAGTTCACAGCTACGGTCTAACTGGAGAAGAACACAAGTGATTTGGAGGCAAAATGCAAGACCATAATTAGAACACTGATTTTTATCCCCTCCCTCTGCCTCCCCCGCCTTTCTGCACCCATTTACCTTTTGTTCTAGTCTATATGACTAATATTATGAAGATGCAATGGGGATTTTTCAGATTTCTGTTTATATTTATGACCTAGCAGCATACTGTCTTCTCCATCATTGTTTGAAATCTCACATGGTTTCTGGTGTATCAAGACTATTTTAAGACTAAGGTGCTTTGGTTCATGTGCAAATAGAAGCTGTCAAGTATTCAATATAACCAGGATACTTTCAGCTCCCTGGATGAAGGTTTCCATGTACTTTCAGCATGGTCTTGTCTGCCTGAAAAAGTTCACAGTTGGATAGTTGAATGACATGGAAGGAATTTCCTCTTTCATGATGCAGATAGTGCTAACCAGTGATGTAGCAGCTGGGGAGAATAAGAATGATGAGATGCGAGGAGGAGCAAAATGTTAATTGAAGCCCCTAAAATGCCAGGTTTAGAGGCTTCTGTAAGTTGCCATTCAAAATCTGAGTGGAAGGGTTCCTGCTTCCTTTTCTGAAGTGGAATTCTCGTTTAGGTATTAAATTATGAGTACAGCAGTAAAGTGGCCCCTTGCTCCGTCCCCATAGTATTTAAATATTTGTTTTGACACAGATTTAGAGGTAGCTTGCTTTGTTTGGAGGTTGTTCTCTGCTCCTCCCAAAAGACAAGGGTTTTTTGTACTGGCTCAAAGACGATGTCTAAAATTGCTAGTTGCCTTTGAAAGTCCTCAGGTTTTTTTTGCAAGTAGTACCTATAGATGTTGCATTCCCACTGAGTATTTTCTGCTGTTTTTAAATTAAGCATCTGCTAGGAAGTAATGGTACTTAATGGCTTACTTTCTTGGCCAGGACAAAGGTTTGTTTCCTTTTGTTATTAGTTCTGTGTCATCACAGAAAGTAGACTAGCTTTATTTTGAGTTTGTCTTATATTTTTTTCTTCCTAGACATATTGGGCTGTATAGCTCAACATAACAAATTATTTTATGTGCTTTGGTTTCAAGTTTTTCATGTAGAATCCAAGCTCTAGCATCAGGATTCAATTAAATGATAGTTTGATTTGACTGAAAAATTAATGGTCCAGAACAGAAACCTCGTAGTATTTTTTGAAGTTCTTATTTTCAGGACTCCTGTTTTAAATAAAAATCTGGACTCAGCCCAGTAACATAAAGCTACATGTTCTCTCATCAGCTCAACATACATAATGATTAAATTTAACAGTGATTGTTTGCTTATTGCTCCTTTTGGCTGCATAGGTATCTTTCTGCATTCATAAAACTAATTCCCTGGCTATAAGTGGCACTATACTGACTTGCTGTGAAAAGTTTCTTGCTACTGTCTGTTGCCCTTTTCAGGAAATAATGATTTGCCAAGTACAAATCATATTCTATAATTATATGTCATCTTCAATGACAGCTTGAACATTCAACTCCTGTTTACGCTTGAATCGGACATATTGATTTTTCATTTTAATGATAAACAGATTGGCATGTAATACATTTGATGATACATCTGCTTAAAATGTGTTAAGATTGCTGAATGAACAAAAAGAGTTTGCAATGTAGGCTAGTGGAGGCATTCAGGCTGAACATAAAATGGGGATGCACGCTACTCTAGGTAATTCACACCAAAAGACAGTACAGTTCCTTTAATCTGGTATCCATGCAAGCATATTTATAATTTGCTTTTCTGGTTTGCTTTCAGTCTGTTTTTTGGCCAGAAGAGATTTTGCAGCCAAGAATACTGGGACTACTTAAAAAAAAATTTACTGTGGCTTTACTTGAAAATGGTTTTGGTTTTGAATTTTGGTTTGTTCTCATAGTCAGAATCTACTGCAAGTTAAAATGGAAATTGGCCAAACTGCACAGTTTAACCTCTTCTTACCTGTGAAGTCCATCCTAAATGGCTTTATTTTTGGTGTTGTTCTGTACAGCTTATATGCACACCTTACCATGTCAGGGGAATGTGTACTGTACTGACTGTATTAAAAATCTCTTAAATGAAACTGTTGTTTTTAGATAAAGATCAAAGCTTTCAGAAGTAATCCAGTTTTGCAAATGGTAATGATGTTTACTTAACCCTTTAAGATTTCTTTAGAGCATAAACAGATACCCTAAAACAAATTTGAGTGCTTAAAATTTTCTTGTGGACTTGCATGGGAATCTGAGGACTTGGCTTTACTATATGCTATCTAAATGTTATATAAAATCCAGTTATACAAATTTAGTTTGAGTAAGCACTGTGATGTAAATATTTGTTTCCAAGTGAAGTATTCTTATCAGGTAGCAGGTACAAAATAAAAATATGTATACATATACACACACATATGCACACTGTGTGCGTACAGTCAAAGGCAAATGATTTAGTGTTCCGAACATTTTGAATAGACCAGTTTTAACCAGAAAATGACTGACATCCTTTGACAAAAAAAAGCCCAAAGAAAACCCACTCAAACCATAATGGTGGAATCGGTTGTGAATGTAGCAGCATCTCAAGTAGGAAAATACTGAAAGAATGTGTAAGCATTTGCAATAAAGACCTTATGCTTTCTGTTTTGTAATTTGCAAAACATGGAATTGAACGCTTTGGATTATCTTGAGACTTGTAGTTCTGTGTTTCATGTCACAGAACATCCTGAGGTCCTTCTTCATCAGTGGGGCCATCACGTGTCCCTTGTCTTGAAATATCTTTGTCTGTGGTGATTTTTAAGGCTATTTCTTCCTTCAGACTTCCATAATTTGATGCCTGAAGACAAGTGCTTCGTAGCCCTGTACCACAGAATAATGGAATCTGTTGGTTTTTTATATCTTTTTTTTTTTTATTAATAAAGCATGAGTAGTCTCAGAGCAATAGTCATTTTGCTGCTCAAAGAGGGGTGAACATTGAATACCTGATCTCCCTGCTCCCCCCTTGCCCCATTTCCTGCCAGAGTCTGTCTCTAGCAGGCCTTTCATAGGCTGACCTGTGTGTGTGTGTGTCTGT
>VZTV01089254.1:0-13633 GCA_013400875.1 Anhinga rufa | reverse complement strand
CACCACCCCCACCCCCCCAAGTTTTTTCACAGGCTTTTTAGAACGAAATTTATGGCCTGCTTTATATGCACAATTAATAGTAACACATTTTCCTATGTTATTATAGTCACAGGCAAGGAATAAAATTCAACAGGATTTTTTCTTCTATATACATTTCATACAAGGATACCTAAATACAATTTTACGGCTAGACTAAGACTTCAGTTTCATCTCTTCATTATGAATGTAAAGAGTTACTGAAATCTCACTGAATACATAAAAAAATCTAAACCCAATTCACTTTCTAATCACTGAGATTTCCTTCATCTGACTCCTCCTCATTTTTCATCTCTAAGGAGACAAGCATTGCCATGAAAATAGTCTCTTGGTTTCTTGATAGTTCACTTGTTCCCACTACTGATTCTTCTTTCACCCCATGCCTTATATTTACTGTGTTAGCCCTCTGCTAGTGACATAAATGGTGATGTTTCAGAGGGCTCTCATTGGAGTTGCAGGAGACAAGGCAGCAAGAGGAAGATGTGGACTGTCCTCAAAGAAGCTGATTTTAGTCCCAGTGAAATAGAAGGAAGGAAAGCTTAGAACATATTGGGGGGAAGTTGAACTGCTCCTACATAAAAAGTTATTTTAAGCTCATGTCAGCTGTTAGAAATCCATATACAGAAAACTCAGTTTCAGGGACTGCTTCCATTACACTAGCACTATGCAAAATGGATATGAAAAATATTACCAATAATTTTTTCTCAATAAATCTAAGAATTTTCCTTTCAGGCTTCCTGGCCTGAAATCCCCCTTCATGTCAGTTGGCTCTGATCCTCATTTCTATTTTTCTGCCCTGACTTGCTCTCTCCCCATACCTGTCTGCTTCCAAAATGTTACCCTGCTACCCATCTTTCCCAAACCACTCCTCAGTATCTTTTGCAAATGCCCCCTTGATGTACTGAATGTCTCTAGAGGCCGAGTTTGGTACTCCATTGTATTGTTCTCTCTTTTGTAATATATAATGTAATGATATGCTTCTGAACATAAGAAGCTGGAAAATGTAAAGATAAAGGATGCCTATGAACAAGCAAAGAGGCTAACAATCTGTATGCATCAGGGCTGATGTGGGACTTCAAACGCCATGGGGTAGAAATTTCAAGAACAAGGAGTTAACATCTGCACTTGGGAACAGTTGCCTGAATCAAACCAAACCTCTTCTGAAATCCCTGTTTATACCATTTCTTCCTGGTGGACTGGACTTTATTTTTAAATGGATATCATAGTATATGGGGTAGGACCTGTTTTGCTTTCTGAACTAATACTTCATTAAGCAATAACTTTCAAAACAGACTTATTTTGATAAACTTCAGGAAGTTGAAGATCCTGTGTTAACCAGGATATATGCCCTGTTCAAGCTGTGCACATTTTAAACACCATACTTTTGCTCTAGGCGTCACTGACAGCATTCTTAACCACTGGTGGCCATTCGTCTGCAGAGCTTCTAGTAAAAACAGCATGATTATAAAGTGATAGTGGAGGGGATCTGCTTATCTTCACTGAACGCTATCAAGTCACAATGAAAAAGAAGTACAGAATGATAAATGGAAGAGTGAATGTTCATATACAAGCCACTCTGGTCATTATAAGAATGATTTTTTTTCATTCAAGTTTGAGGTTAGAGGAGGAGGAAGAAAGGCAAGGTGGTTACAACTCACAACCTATTTGACTGGTATTGATGTATAATGAACCTGTTGGCCCAAGTATCGATATTTTTAAAATGTTTAAGACAGCAGATGATTACATGTGTAACCATGAGAAAATCTTATGATTAGAGCAGATATTTAATGCCAAAAATAATGGAATGTTTATTTCAGTCCTCTGCAACCGGAGCTAGGGGGGAGTAGAATATTTCCTCTGCTACAGGTAGTAACATCACCAGTGATTCTACTGCAACTAGAGCTGCTTCCCCTTTGTGTTGTTGCAGCAAGAAGTCAGCACCCTTCAGTGAGCACTCACAGGCTTCTCTGATCACCTTTAAAACAAAGTAGAGGACCTATTTAGTAAACCTGATATACTAAAGGCAAACTTTCATGCTTAGACCAAACTTTGCTTTAAAAAAAATAAAATCTTTGTACTGCATTTCCATAGCTGTTATTGAAAAGATGTGTTTTAAGAAGGGCTGTCTTTTATCCAGTTGACAGTTTTACTTCTGTTGATAGTGCTTCTAATACTTTGTATTTTATCATACCCTTTGTATTAAAACACATAAGGATTAAATTAAATGAGCTGCATGGCACTAATGTGTAATAGGCTATAAAAGGGCTAGACACAACTGGAATGGCAGAAGGCAGTGTGCAACCACACCCAGAGCATCCCAAATACCTAAGGAAGGGAACATAGCCTGTTTGGACATAGCCTTGTTAGTAAATTCATACCTGATAAGCCTTCCTAGGTATGGAAACTTTGGCACAGGTCAGTGAAATATATCTGAGGTCACGTGGAGAGAGGTCTTATATCTCTTAACTCTGTCCAAATAGTAGGCCAGGTTTTTACGTGAAATGAGTGGATATTGCCACAGTGAAGTCAGTCAATTCATGTCTGTTTCCATAAGGTGAAATTCTAATTGACTCCCCCTGACGTTGGTTTGATTTTTTTAAGCAGAAACCAGAAATTGATAATGGGCTTCTCCACTTGCATACAGGCTGATAACACACAAAACGAGTATCCAAGCATATAATATTTGAGATGTTTATCTCCCTTTCCAGAAAAGGCTTAAAAACTACAGCAGGACACCAGCTGTTGAAATAGGTTGGGTTTATCAGTGCATTGCTGAAAACAGTTAACAGGGAACTAAGGCTTTTTTTCTATACTAGAATAAATAACTTTGCTTAAAGGAGGGTAATGAGAAGAAATACGGTTGAAACAATGCTGAAAAACATCCAAGTATGTCAGGACAAGGTCCCTTCCAACCCAAACCATCTATGATTCTATACTGCTAACACTTGTTATTGGCAGAGGATATTTCTGTACTACAGTCATGATGAAGGACATAAATTCTTAGAGCAGGTTAAAGTGATTCTGCCCTGATAACAGATTGACAGCGACCCAGGGTAGACAGGGAGTAACTGTGATTGACATATGACTGGAAGCAGTAACTGTGAGTGCCATAAATGTGTATGATCTTATAGGATTGCAATGTGGGTGGGTTAATAGACACAGATATGCAGAAGTAAAAAGCGTTTGCTTGATGATGCACAGGATGAAAGATTGAACTCAAAGCTCTTCAGAAAGCACCCTGAAATTCATACTTCTCTTGCCTTTGTTTATTTGTCTTCAAGACAATTATAACAACAATAAGAAAAGTAGACACACACAAAAAAAGAATAGCCCACATCCATGTTTGCTCCTTTTTCTCACAACAAAGAAAGAGCATATCAGAGAAGTCCAAATCCTTTTATACTGCTTGGAGCTGGCACAAGTTTAAAGTTTTGGTAGTTTAATTCATGTAAGCATCCAAAAGTTTGGCTGATGTTTGTTTTTCCCCCTCCTATTAGAGCTGAAAAACTAGACCAGAATTACTGGTGGGAACAGATTCTCTCAGCATTTCTGTGTTTTGTTTCACATGGAAAAGGAAAGAGAGAACTTTGAAATGAAAAAATACTGGGAAAACTGACAGACCATTCTTGAGGCTCTAAAACTATTTGTTTAGGTTCAGTTCCAAATTAAGACAATGGCTTACTATTTTGTTTTGTTTCTAAATGAGAATCAGGCTCCACTTGATAGACATATTATTCTAATAGCCATGCCTGATCATGTCAGGATCTGCTGGAAGAAAAAAAGCCAAAGGAGACTGCAACTTTTATGAAAGGCTAAAAAAGGTAAATTAACAATGTTTGGGATCTAAAGAGCATTGTATTTTAAGGTCCGTCTTAGTGCAGAGCAGTTGTAGTTAAACCAATCAAAAGAACTGATGTAATAATGAAATGATGGATAGGAGACCTTTTTAATTGATACTTTGCCCAATGTCTAAATTTTCTATTTGCTGCATGTTTGTAGTTGCTTAACTTTCTAGATCTTAAATCCAAACTTCTGACTTTTCCCTCTGACCTGATGAATTCTTAGAAGCCAGCAAAATGATTCTTAGAGCTTTTAAGTATGCAGAAGCTGCAAAGCCAGCTACAAAAGTAAATAATGAAGATCAATCAATAGCTATGCTGTCTCCCATGTTCAGAAGGACATCTTCTTGCAATTTCAGTTCTCCTTTCCAAGATCTTGTCAAGGAGTTAAATGGTTGTCAAGAGCTGTGGAGTACACTGTGGTCCATTGAGTAGCATTGCCTTCATTTAAACTGATGCATTTGGTAGCAATTGAACTGTTTGAGTTCAATACTGTAGTTTGTTTTGCCTAAACTTGTATGTGTCTATTGAAAGTCTCTTTTCGGAGCTGCCTGGTCAGTGTTTGCATATATTTAAAGATACAATATTGTGTAAACAATTTGTCTAAAATGTCCTCTGTATTATTTCTTGTTGTAATAATCTCTTCTCTTGAAACCTTTCCCACCATGATTTTTTTTCTTCCCTAATCTTCCACCTCTTTCTTTGTTCATCATTTTTAGTCCAATCATAGTCTGGAACATCAGTCCCCAGTGGCCCATGTGACAACACAAAACTGTATACCTACTATCAAAAAGGGTCATTTGCCCCCAGATTCCCAAGTCCCCTCCTTTAAAACTGACGAGGATGTGGTTTCCATCTCTACTTCTAGGCCCTGCTTTCTTAAACAGATATTCAAAATCACTTGACGACTGATCCACCCGATTCAGATCCAGTGCTCACCTATCCCCTTACCATTGTGCCACGACACAGGAAATCTCCATGTTACTCTATAGCAACTAAGACTGTAGGAAGGTGACTCACAAGAACAATCCAGTTTACTGCAAAATCACCACATTGTTACTTTTCACTGAATATGCTGGAATTGTCACAATCCTGCTTTCATATCCTAAGTATCTTTATCTTTTCAGTGTTCTTTGCCATTCTGTGATGGGTTCTAAATTAGTTATTAGTGCTTGCAAAAGACGTTTTACAATTGTCTTGTATATATCCATGAAAACATCAGCTCATTGTTGCAGAGGTGAAAAAGGCAAAGCGAATATTAAGAGTTACTGAGAAAAGAACAGAACAAGATGGAGAGCATCATTGTACAACTGTATAAATTCCTGGTGCATTTTCAACCTTGTCTACTGCAAAGAACTAGAAAGATTACAGAGGAGAGCAAGTGTGATTTAAGGTATAGCGTGGTTTATACAGGAGGAAGTACTAAATGGTTTCGTTAGCTTGGAAAAAAAGCAGGAGATATTATGCAGATCTATAAAAGACGTGGTGCAGAGAAAGCGAATAGGAAATAACTACCTGTTATTTCTCGCAACTCAGGAACTAAAGGGCACCCAGTGAATTTATAAGCTGTAATAAATTAGCTTTGATACAAACTGAAAGCAACACCTTTCCCCATAGCATATAATTGTGAAATTCAGCACCGCAGGGTTTTGAGGAGGCCAGGAGCAGAAGCGGGGTTCAAAAAGAGACTGAACAAATTCAGAGGATAAACGCATTTGTTGTAGCTACTGAACATGATGCTCTACATATGCCCTTTATGGCAGTTCCTTCAAGGTATTACATGACTTGAAGCTAGAAGGTTGTTTCAGGAAAAGATCTCCCAGAATTTATCCTGCTTCTTGTAGTCCTTCCCAAGACAGTACTTATGTTCTCCTATTGCTGAACAGATGATACTGAAGTAGGGGAAGCTTTGGTCTGATTTTGTACAATTATTCTTAAATTCTCTGAATGACGTCATTTTGACAGTAAACTCAGACACCTGTTCCTATATTGAAGTGTAGTGAATGATTTATCTCATGGAGATTTGGGCTTCACCTTCCTTGACACCATTTGATCTCACCAGACCAGACATGTTGGTCTTGGGCAAGGTAGGAGCTGCTGGACCCAGGAAAAGTCTTGTCTGTGTGAAGTTTTGAAAAAGATGGTTAGATTTCTAAAAAATAAAAATAAAATGGAAAGAGAAGTAACACTGAGTAATCTGGGAGATGTCTTTCTAACTGGATTTTATTAATGCTAGTTTTCTGCTGTGGTTACTTGCATACATTTATTGAGCACAGCAGAGCTATTTTTCTTGCTCTGGTTTTGTCTTATAAAACTCCAAAGTATAGAACTGTCACTCATGCTTGCCAGGGATGAAATGTTGGTGTGATGTAATTTAACTATAGGCAAGGTGGCTTAATTAACAGTTATGATTTGTCTTTAATACATAGGTTTAGGATATGCATTTTTGTTTTGTAGTAACTTTCCATTTTTCTTTTACAGCTTTCCTTTTCTACTGTAGCAGTAATTGCTCATGTGCTCTTTAATGGTCATATGACCATGCAGCTCACAGAGGTACCGGGAAGGCTCTGCTAAAAAAAGTCAGTGTATTTGGGGCAGGACTTGGCAAACTAAATGAGAGGCTCTTTTTTTAAAGGCTGATTTATGCCAACAGGGAGATCCTCATACAGTGTGAAGCAGCACTGTGCTGATCTCAACAGAGCCACTTCGTTTGGTGGGGGTTAAAAATCTAGTCCCATGTGTGCGAGATTCTCCTTATGCTGATGCAATTATCACCACTGTGCCTGGGGAAGGTTTTGCTTCTGTCTCCTCCTCTCCTCTCTTTACGGCCTAGCAACCTATAAATGCACTGTTTATCCCCTTGCTTTTTTTGAAGGTTATCCATGCTCACATGGCAAGGTATGTTTGTGGCTGGGTGTCACTGCTTGTGTGAGCTGTGATGCCACAGGCTTAGCAGCAGTGAAAGCACAGCAGCCCTGACTTTGCTGCAGCCTTACTGCCTGCATCAGGGCCCCAGCACTTACCTGGTTTGTCCAGCCCAGCCCACGCTGCCATCTCATTGCTGGGAGCACTCCCAAGCCTGGGTTTGCCTCCACATACCAAGAGTGTGCTTTCATTCCCACAGCACAGCATATTGAGGAGGTAGGAGTTACGCTGAGTTGTGTTTCCTTGCCAGGAGTGGCTCATCATGCTATATTGAACTGGTTTGCTTCCCACATATGGCAGAAGAACAAACCTGTTCCTATGCTGCTGCTCCTGTTCAGTTTATCATTTTAAAAGACACAGTCCATTTAACTAGCACTCTTCTGTGTTGTAGGTTAGCTGTGGGTCAGCTTTATGTCTTCAGCTGTAAACGTAGGTCAGCTGGCTGCCATGCAATATGTTCCTTATCCTTAAAAGCACAGGTCCTCACATGCAACTTCACAGTACATTGCACTTGCGCATCTTGTAAGAAAACTTATTTTGCTGAGTAGAGTGGTTTGGCTGCTCTTGTGACAGCAGCAGTCCTACCAGGATGGTAACAGAACATTTTTCAGTCTAGGTAGTGTAGGCTCGTAATGAGAGCATTTTCTGCTGTTTCACTTGAAGGTTTTCCTTCCACTTTTTTGGTAAGGAGAAACTGATTTCAGCCCTATCAATGAAATTAATTATTATAGAGTATAACAGTTGGTGCCTATAAATCAAAGCGAGTCCTTCAACTTTCTGCTGTGCTCAGGGTCTGTCTCTTCTGATGCTAAACCTAAGATTTGTTGATTCCTGCATCCTAGAGAGCCCATCAGAGGTTTAAAGTCTAGATGTGAAAGGGATTCTCCCAAGGAACCAGTTGGGTTCAGTTACACTGCTGAAGGACCTGCTCTTTCCTTTATCATGCACATTTGCTACATTGCTCAAAAAAGGCAGCAAACTGGTTTACATATCCATGCTTGCAGACACTTAATATGCTCTGAATTTTTTTTTTTAGCCCAGCTTCCTAAGAAATTGAGGCTTATGGAATCCTTATGCAGAAGGAAAAGCCCCAAAAGGCTTCCCAAAAAAGACAGCAAAAAACAGCCAATGGGTACATGAATCAGAAAAGTTATTCTGAGATAACTTTAAGAAAGAGGAGGTGGGTGATAATGAAGCTCCTTTTCTCAATGGCTTCAGGCACTGTCCAGCTGCTTACAGGACGATGACAGGTTGGAGACAGGGGCTATACATGTCTCCATAGTCCTTAGGTAGATGTCCTTGTAGGAAGTCATGACACTCTCCAGCTTGGGGGCAGAGGAGGGAGATAACAGGAGCATATCATGATCTCATTGTGTCCCTGACCAAGGCTGAGGCTGTAACAGAGAGGAGGACCAACAAATGGAATAGCCACCTGCCATCACCATGGGCAGCCCCTGCCTCCCTGACCAGGGCTCTCCCAGCCTCACACCAAGGCTGTCCATCCCACCTCTCCCTAACAGCCAGGAGACACCTGTCCTGGCCCACCATGTCATGAACCCCAGAGTGATTTGGGCCACCTCCAGTGCTCTGCCTGCTATGGCAAGGCCACTACAGCACTTGGGATGTTGCTGGGAGCTAGTGTGGAACCCAACCCTTGACCAACCGGGGAGAACAAGTGCAGAGCTGCCTTTGCCCAGGGCTGTGGGGACCTTCCAGCTCCCCGTGAGACCATGACAGAGTATAGGTAGGGGCTATCTTATCTGTCCTGTAGCGTGTTGACAGCTCTCCAACTTAGTGGCCAAGGAGGAAGAGCACAGCAGTGTGCCATGATTTAGCGACATGCCTTTATGGTGTCTGGAGAAGCAAGAGAAGTTAATTCTGCCCCCTGCCCTACCTCCCCATGCCATCACCACCACAGGTAGCCCCTGCTGTCCCTGCTCTTCCATCTCTGGCCTCCCCTCTCAGTCCTTGCTCACTTCTGCCTCTTCACCTACCAGACTGCCCTGGTGCAGCCCTTTTTATACCTGTCCTGGGCTGCCATGTCAATGATTCCTCCATTCCGTGGCCACTGCCAACATTCTGTCTGCTGTGACACACCATGACTTCACCAGAGCTGCTTCCCAGAGTTAGTACTGCATCACCATGACATGGCTATTACCTTCCACCATTCAAGCAAGAAAAAACAATTAAATAAATTAATAATAATGATAATGCTGGGAAGGGCAATAAATTAACTGTAGCAGCCATTTCAAGAACAGCAGCTCAGCAAAGGTTAAGAGAGTTAAAAGCAGCAGGTTCTAGCTGCTGCCTAATTTTAAAGATTTGTGCAACGCTTGCTGCTGAGATTTGTGGGCTTGAAGGCTGAATTTCAGAAGAAAAATGCTTGTAAATTTGACTGAAGGTAATACTTTATACCTTTGGAATTAAAGACATGTTCAATGCCAAACCCTGCATCCAGGAGTGGCTGACAGTGCTGAGGACATTTCACCATGAGCTGCAAGACTTGCATCTCTCTCTCCCTGAAATGAACCAAAGATTTTGTGAGTTGTAGTCCTGTGCTACACACTTCAGTAGGAAACAGGAATGAAATATGCGGATTGGCTTCCATCTACTTAGCTCACTGCAGGTTATTCCATCCCTTTTAACTGACAGGACCAGAAGCAGTGGACACAAACTGAAACACAGGAGGCTCCATCTGAACATCAGAAGACGCTTTTTTACTGTGAGGGTGACTGAGCACTGGCACAGGTTGCCCAGGGAGGCTGAGTCTCCCACCTTGGAGATATTCAAAAGCCGTCTGGACATGGTACTGGGCAACCAGCTCTAGGTGGCCCTGCTTGAGCATAGATTTGGACCAGCTGGTCTGCAGAGGTCCCTATGTGATAGGTGACTATATAATGTTAAGGCTGACATTTAGTTTGCCTGCATTGTGTTTTTATAGTTTGTCGCTGACAGTATTTCACACATGCTCTGAGCCATACCAGTAAGGACTGTCAGGATGTGTTAGAATAGGCTGCTCTAGGCATGGTCCACAATCACATCTGAAGCATGCTCAGACTTCCTTACAAGGAGAATTTCTCGATTTGGTTCCAGCTGGAGCTCAGGTGCGTTCTAACATGCAAGTGGGTTAGGCAACTGCAGAACATGGCACAGGATGCACAGTTGGGAATGAAACTACCTGGTAGTGTTCAAACACCCAAAACCCTCTTTACGTTGCCTTACAGAGGTGCT
Source organism: Anhinga rufa (assembly GCA_013400875.1). NCBI lineage: Eukaryota > Metazoa > Chordata > Aves > Suliformes > Anhingidae > Anhinga > Anhinga rufa. Next base: position 3,602 of record VZTV01089254.1, on the reverse strand, counting down.
CCCATCAATAAGAATTAGGCCTCTAACATCAGGAAGAGTACCGCCTAACATCATTACTGTTAAAAAGTCAGCATTTCCCTGCTGCTATCGTATTGTGAAAAATCACAGCAGTTCCCTATTTTTAGAACAGAAGTGCAAAATATCAGATATCATTGTGCAGTACTATGCCTGAACAACTGTTACCTTTTTCAGGGGGTTAGTATCTTACAGCAATATTTAATTAGACAGCAAGTTGAAACAGTAAAGTGCTTTCTAAATGCTAAATATTAGTACTACAAAGCATGAAAAAGTAGGAAAAGGAAAGCCCTGCTTTCCTAAATTCCTGTGGGCTATGCATGAAAATCAGAATGAACTGAAGCAGATTTTATCTCAAACCATTTAAAAAAAGAGATGTGCAAGCGTTGCCTGTGCTGACTGAGCAACCATAGAGATGAACCCTTTACAAAATCCCCTTTTGTATTCAGATTGCATGTTTTCCTTCATCACTATAGATCACGTACAAGCCCTTGCACAGCACGTGTGGGCATCGTTAATAAGATTTAATCTTTATCCATGCCAAGTTTCATCATCCTCTGAGAAGGCAGCTTGCTGAGCAGAGAGAAGAGTTGGATTGTGGTGGATGCTGCTGATACTAATATGCAACTTGGCAAGAATATGGTGGAATATTGCCATAATATAATAATGTTTTTAAAACAAAAAAATGTATCATTTCCAAAACTCTCTGAAGAACAGGGGGCACAATTTATAGGAAATTATTTGTATTCAAGAAGGTGGCAAACCAGGTACAGCAGGTCTGCACAGAGCCCACTGAAATAATCATCACAGGCAGGTAGGAATAAGACAGAGATGAGGCTGCCCTCCATTTCCTCATAAGATGTCATAAAATATTTGGGGGCATATTCCTCCCCTCCTGAATGCACAAAGAATTAGTTGTTTTGGCTGGACAATATGTCCTCAGAGTCATAGAGTTATAACTGGTTACAATTTGTTTAAAAAGTGCTTCTCTGAGGACATATAAAATCTTTTGGGTTTGAATTTTTTCTTCCTTTTTTTATTCTTCTTTTCTCCCGCTGCTCTGCAATTCAATTGCTGGAAATCTCATTTACCCAGTGGCTGAATGCAGATCCAGCCATGGTCTGTATTCTCTACTGTAAACTCTAAGGAACAAATGGCTGCTTGATAATTTCATAGATTTTTTTTTTCTGGTTTGCCAGTTTCAATATAAGTCATACTGATGCCCTTCCCTGTTTCTGATATTAAGGGAAGAGTGCAGGCATGTTTGCCTTACCTTGAAGACTACTGGTTCTTCAATGCTTTGAATTCTTTTAGTGCTCTCTCATTATGTACATACCTGAGTAATATGGATAGTATATTTATGTATAAAACAGCTTCCAAACTTAACATTTTAAATACCTAGGTGAAATACTTCTTACACTTGACAGATGTAAGACATTGATAACCAGATACTAATTAACTAGTTTAAAAATACCCTTTTTGTGCAGAAATTAGCAGCCAGACATCCAATGCAGCATTAAGGGGGTAAAGAGTTTTACCCTGGAAAATCCACACAATTTTATAGATATACGTTATCATGCATTTGTTCACTATTAATAAATGTAGCCCTGCAAATTTTACACAGCATTTTACATTCTAGGGGGCTTCATTTCTGCTGACTGGTAGCCAGGTGCCAGACCAATTTAGTCAACTAGCCTAATCCCCTGTCTATGTTGCTGAGTCAAACTGTGATATTGTTATTCATATTAGGTAGCACCTGATAGATTTAAATAGGATTAACCATGATGTAAGACAGTATTAAACGTGAGTGAGTATGTGGCACGATTCAAAAACGGATGTCTCACTGGGATCTCAGAGCACAGTTTTACAATATGAAATAACATGAACTCTACCCCAAGATACCGCAATGTCCCAGCAAAAACTATCCTGAAGTATTTTGAGCTGCACATCATTCTTTGCAGATCCAACAGAGCAACGGAGGACCCAGAGAAAGCTTTAAAGCTCAAACTGTGCAGTTTTATCTCTAATGTAATATTTAAATGGCAGTTTGTACATTTGTTGCAACAGATGTTTGATTCCTGTCAGTGGAAGCCAGGCAAGAAACTACCATGACCCCTTGTATTTGGGAATATGGTAGACACTGCAAGGGATGGTTAAGTCCAAGTTCTTGCTGGATTTATACCAGAGGTAAAAGATGACAGATAAAATCACTACCTTCATTTCCGTTGTTTGGGTCCCACAACTCTGCCCCTGAGATAACATCCTCATTTGGAGTATTTGACTACTGACGCCATCTGTTTGCTATTTTTTAGTTACTTTGAAGGTGGAGGAATAGAATGATGATTAAAAATAAATGTTAGATATCCATCAACTCTTCCCCTCGAAACACATCGCTGTTACCTATAAAATAGGCCTCTGGTGATTTCGCATTTTCAAAGAACTTGTCTTTCTTGGGCCACTGCTGCTTGCCTGGGTGCTGGAGAAAGCTGGTTTTGATGTGACACGGGTGCTGCCTTGGAAAAATGTTCTGCTGAGAATTTTTTTTTTATTATTGGGGGGGAGGGGTGATACTTCTTACACAGGTGTTAAATTTCCTGGAGTTAATTGGGTAGAAAAATGCCTCTGAGGCATCATTCAGTCCATTAACTGCAATGCAAGCTGCCAATGGCTGGAGTTGAATACTAACAGATTTTATAACTCTTTTTGATAACTGACAAAGCCAGACAGATTCACAGTTCAGCATAGCCCTCCTGTTCTTACCTGCTGCCTTACGGGGGAGATGTGAATATAAGAAGCTGGGTTGCTTTGCTCATTTATGTGAAAATTATACAGATGAGTGAACATGCAGCAAACCAGGATCAGCATCCCCTCCCCCACTTCTAGCTACTACTTTAAAAGGAACATTATTGCGGCATTATGTCAGAGCCGTGCCTCACGACACATGGAGCGAAACAGGAGAGTAGGGAGCAACTGAAAAATGAAATCTTGATTCCTAAGACAAATGTGAAAAAACAGAGAAGGAAAATGAAAAGACCTTGCTGTTATTTAGTGTATGTGTGTTCTTTTGTTGGCTGCTTCAAATTATGCTGCATGAAAGCTTTTAATAGTTTTTGCCATATAGATGGTGTCCTGAATCAGTGTCTCTCCTAGAGAAGGCAGCAAGCCCTTGTAGACTTCTTCATTGCAGAATCCAGTTCAGCAGAGAGGTGTACAGCATTCCCTAAATTGACATAGGTTGTATGTGCACCCTCTTGGGATACTTATCACCATATTTCACTTAGGCTATTAGAACCATGCCTTGTTAGTTCTCAGAGAGGAGTCTCCAAGCAGAACTTTGTTGAAACGGATCATGACAATTTAGTATGCAGAACACTCCTCTTAGTTTTTATTACACCAACATCCATAGAAGATGCTGACCTTGCAACCAGCTATGGATGAGACATAAAACCCAAAATCCTTATTACGTGGAGTGGATAATTATCCCAAATTACCCTTAAAAGGATAGGAGGTTAATTTTAGCATTCTGATCATATTACATTATACACAATTAAAAGCTCCTCCCTGCAGTTTCTATAGAATATAGGGTA
>VZTV01089251.1:0-11643 GCA_013400875.1 Anhinga rufa | reverse complement strand
AAATAACGCAAAAAAAACCCAACAAAAAACCAAAACAGATTCTTCACTGGATGGAGGAGACTATCAGCGGATTTAGAAGTGAGGGGAAAAATGATAACCCCCTTCTGAAAGTGGTATCACTGCCACAACCTGGGTAAAGTGACTGTCAGGAACAAGCAGAATATAGGAACCCTTAATTGCCTGTGCACTGTGCTTATGTCTGTTTATTTTTCTGTTTGTGTGGTTTTTAGGGGGAGCTGGAGCGTCAGCTTCTTCAGGCGAATCCCATTCTGGAATCCTTTGGGAATGCAAAGACAGTGAAAAATGACAACTCCTCCCGCTTTGTGAGTTACTCCTCTTCTCTTTAGAGTCTGTAAATCTGGACTACTGTTTGTGGAGAAATTCCCTTTTTAAGGAATTTATCTAATTTTCTTTGTTCTTTCCTCCACAAATTCAGGTTCTCTTATGATTCTTTCTGCATCACGTTGGGGTCACTGGCCTTACTGGCTCTTAGCAAAACCTGCTTTAATTTTATTCAGTTTCTAACTTCAGCCACCTCAAATTGACAGTAGTGTTCAAAGTATAGCTCCACATCATAGTTACATTTGTTAAACTGTGGCTTGTGTGCACAAATTACTGCTGAACTACTATGAAGTATGAAGGAGTGTGGCATTAACATGGAATTTGGCTAACTATGTAGCCTTCTTTTCAACAGCTATGACTTCATCAGTTGATTGGTTTGGAGAGAACATCCTCAATTTTTAAAAAAAGCACAAAAGTTCCATATAAAAACCTCCCTAAATTTCCATGCCCTTCTGCCCAACCAATTGACTGAAGAAAAGTCAAAAAGACAGCATGACTTATCCAAGGTGTTGGGCACTCTTGTAGCTGGTTGATGTTTTTGTTGGGTCGGTGTCATCTGTTCATATACTGGTTTGGTGGCAGATAACCGCTTTTGATGTGTTCCATTGTTCTAAGGAGTGTTGGAACTCAGGGTGAATAGCTATTTACCACTTCTTAAAATTTCCTTTCCTTTGGAGAAAAAAAAAGCCATCTCCTTTTTCAAGGGAAAGATGTTTTTAGTACAACTTTAAAACTGTACAGGAGGTATTAAATCTTTTTTTTTTCTTGCGAGGACAAACTAAAATTTACAGAACAAATGAAAGATTTCTTGGCTGCCTTGACATTTTAACAGTTGCTTGGATTTATAATGTATGAACTCAGCTCTGTAATAAGGACTCTGGAAAACTGCGTGACTAAATCCCTTAGATAGCCTTTTCAGTCAAGAAGGCAGAGCAGGGTACTATAGAAATTCAACTTTGATAACTTTATAGCCACATTATTTACAATATTGCTTGCTGCTTATATATGTTGGGTATAAGATTTATAATATCAACAGGTTTCACTGCGCAATAATTTTACTTTGTTACAAGTCTTGAATCCATCAAAGATTGTACTAATTTAATGTTGATACTTTTTTCCTAAAAGATGCTAGCATCTGGTTTGTATTATTATTGAAGTCTACATTGCCATCATGAACATAATCACTCAGATGGCTCCAGCTCTATTTTTGTAAAGGAGCAAGTATAATGCACTCCAGATGGTGTCTTCTCATGCAGAAAAAATAATCTTTAGTAACGACCATTTTAAAACCTGACTTAAAAAAATACATACCCTCCCACAAAGTGAGAAGTGCTGTTGTTCAGCCCATACAGGCTTGACAGACTTTACCAGGCAGCGTGAGGATGCCAGCCTGTTCCCTACTTGCTGATAATACCAGATAGGACTGGAATAAGGCTAGTGTCAAACTGATATATTTTTTTCTTCTACCAAAAGCAATGTTCTCTTGTTTCAGAGTGTCTCTAGTTTGCATTGGATAGGAGAGTGGGCTTGATGGGTTCATATTGCAGAAGTAAACGCTTCCTTCTGATGTGGTTTTTACAAAGCTGTGTACTTAATGCTATAACGATAGTGTAAACAGAATTCAGTTGTTAGATGACCACTGCTACAGTCTCGAACTGATAAATTAAAGATTTCATAGCAAGGTTTGCCAGTGCTAGCTAAAAGGATGTATTAATACTTTGCTTTTAAGAAGATGAACTAGATAAGTGGCCTCTCTAGTATAGACTTCAGTGATGACTGAACTTAGAAGCATGGAGCCTGTGGGTCCCCTCTACTGATGTGTCAGCTTGTTTAATCACTGCATTTCCTCTCAATTATTTTTGCTCATAGAACTGTAACTTGACAGCAGAAATTAGGTAACTTTTAAGGGTGAAACAGAGTAAAGTGGTTTGAATTATACCAGAAAAAGCCACTGACTAGACCTTATATAATGTATCATGTTTGTTTTGAGATGTTAACATGGCAAATTCAAGCCATGTAATTCTAAAAAGGTTCTGTGGTACCTGTTTTGGGTAAAAAGTTGTCAGCTGCCGTTCTTGACATGCTAGCGGTGACACGTGCGTTATATCTAGTCTATTGGCTGAATTTCAGTAAAATGTCAGTTCATTCTTTGTGACAGTTATAAATACAGGTTTCTGGAATTGTTACTGAGCAAAAACTATAAATGCTTCAGTTACAAGCTGAGCTTAGTGTTCTCTTTCTTTGTACTCAGAAATCTGAGTTCAAGTGCTGGTCCCTGACAGGGCATGCTTGTAAACAAGCCTTGTTCCTTGGCATGGTCATTTTAGTGCCACTGCCTTTCTAACCAAACTGCAGTAGGGAGTAACCATTGAAGCTAATTTAAAGTATTCCACCAGTTTTATTGACACTTGGAGAAATCACTCTGAGTTGAAGATGTACAACCAGTCAGGGAGCAGTTGCTTTTCTCTGAGACTAAGTCAAGATAAGGCTAGTAGGGAGGTTGTACCTTTCTCTGGATTCACTGGTGTAGTTGGGGGAGAAACTTGGTAACGCTTGTACACACAAATGTTTTTGACATGAATGGGCTTTATCAGATAAATCGCAAAGGGTCAGGTGTTCTGGTAAGAAGTTGCAATAGCTCAAATGATTGCAGCAACTTGTTCAGGTGTAAGTCTGCAGCATGGCAATATACCCCCCAATATACACCTACTAGGTTGGGCCATTGCTAGAATACATATATTCTACAAGCTTGTAGGGTAGAATATTTAATATGAAAATCAATAGTACAGTCCCTGAGCTGAATGGATCTGCCAAACAGGAGTTCACTTTAACGTACCAATAATACTGATCAGTCAGACTTGAGAGAAATGAGGATTTGGATACTGATTGTAAGAGCGCTTTCAGAAGACCTCCACAAAAGATATCGGTAGGTGACTTTGTGCAGATACCATCAAAAGTGTTTAGACAGTTAGCAAACTGCTGTGATGTTCCCTATCTCCAAAACCTCTTAGTATGTGGATAGAGGACTGAAGAAATTGGATGCAATGAAAATGGAGAGCCCAGAGTAGTCTCTGGGTGTTTCCACTGGTTTCTTCAGGTTTGCAACCAGGGGAATACCAAACAGTTTCATGAGCACAAACTTGAAATACAGTAATGGTGCTGTTAAGTGGTCCAACTCCAAGCCAAACCCTGTTGTCCTGTTGGGAATGTTTGTAGTGAAGTGACAGATTAGGGAACTGATGTGGCTTAAAACTGGTATAATATATCCACTTGTAACAACTTTCTTTCCAAGAGCTGCTCTACATGTGGGAATTGTGCTCTTTGTTTCTTTGTGGAGAAAAGGAAGTGTATGTGGAAAAAAGGGGTATATTGTCTCTCTCTGTTGTGGTTTAACCCTAGTCGACAACTAAGCCCCACACGGCCACTTGCTCCCCCCTCCTGGTGGGATGGGGGAGAGAATCAGAAGGGTAAAAGTGAGAAAACTCATGGGTTGAGGTAAAGACAGTTGAATAGGGAAAGCAGAAGCCGCGCACAGAAGCAAAGCAAAACAAGGGATTCATTCACTCCTTCCCATGGGCAGGCAGGTGTTCAGCCATCTCCAGGAAAGCAGGGCTCCATCATGCGTAGCGGTGACTTGGGAAGACAAACGCCATCACTCTGAATGTCCCCCGCCCCCTTCCTCCTTCCTCCCCCAGCTCTGTATGCTGAGCATGACGCCATACGGTGTGGGATGTCCGCGGGGTCAGTTGGGGTCAGCTGTCCCGGCCGTGTCCCCTCCCAACCCCTTGTGCCCCCCCAGCCCACTCGCTGGTGGAGTGAAGAGCAGAAACGGCCTTGACTCTGTGTAAGCACTGCTCAGCAGTAACAAAAACATCAGTGTACTATCAACATTATTCTCATCCTAAATCCAAAACACAGCACTGTACCAGCTACTAGAAAGAAAATAACTTTCTCCCAGCCAAAATCAGGACAGTCTCTTAGTCCTTTCTTTACCAAGTGCTGGAAAAGAGAGGCCATGCAGATAGCAGCCAACCTGGTTTTGGAAATGGAAGTAGAAGTGTGGTGGGCTGGGCTGGCCAGCACACTGAGACTCAGGACTGCTGCACATAAAGCACCTTTAGGCACCAATGAGTTTGCTATAGAAATATGTGCACTTAAAATCTGTGTTGCTTTCAACCTTAGACAGCTTGTTTTGTCAATGTGAGAAACTGAGCTTCACTTTCAGAAAAGTTTGTCATAAGTTTCGATTACAAACATATCTAGAATACCAGTTCTTTAATCTTTAGAAAATGTTTATGTGCAGCATAACATTCTCTTGAAATGATGGCTGAGCATGTTGAAGGGAAAAGATTTCATTTGAAGTTGTGTGAAATGCTTGTTACATGCATGCAAGTAGGATTATGTTTATATAGACAGCATTGTTGTCTTAATAAAAAAATTAATAATTTTTGGAAAAATCTCTTTTCTTTGCAGGGCAAGTTCATTAGGATTAACTTTGATGTTACTGGTTATATTGTTGGGGCCAACATTGAGACATGTATCCTACTTCATGCCACATCACTGTAAAATGCAAGTTTCCTGATTGTTTTGCTTTTAATCCTAGAACTCATTGGAATGCAGTGAAAGGTTACCACGTTTCTACATTCCTTTGACAACATCCATCTCTTCCTTTGTTTCAAAATAGCTGATCAAATATCATAAAGTCAGTGTGCCTACTCGTGCTTAAAAATGGGATACTCCAAAACTTTGCACTCTGAAATCTGCTGGACTTTCAGACGAGCCTTAAAAGCAGAGTGTATTAAATAGATAAACCAATTAAAGTGTGCTTGCTTGATGAACATTTCTAGAGCAAAAGGTCTTCCTAATTAGAAGCTGAGCTACTGTATTGTGCCAAAAGCTTGGTTTTGCTCTCATTTGCGCTGCAGAAGCATCTCTCAGCCTGGAAGGAGGTGATGCTCGTTATAAAGTGATAGAGCTGGAAGTACTGGGACACCTGTTTACCTTCCAGATACCAGTGAGGGCATGAGACCTAATAGCATTAATACTGAAGCCTAATTCAGTTTTAGCTGTGAGGTTCATTTTTATTTATGATTGCATAAGAACAAGTAGAAATACTTGCACTGAAATCCCCTCTCTAACATTGTTTTCTTTATACTAAAAATAATGTGTATTTAAAATTTTTTTTAGTTTATTTAGCCTGTTTTCTGGGGGCATAGCAATAGGGTGGCCATAAATTTATGAAATCGGAAGTCTTAGTAAACAATATGTGAGTATTAATCATAAACAGTGCTGCAGTTAAGCTTTCATTCTGTTGCTATGAATTAAACTGTTTAATTTTAAGTGCATTGAATGTTTGGAACTGTCACAAAATACAATTTCCCAATAAGGCTGGGAAAGATCTATAGTTATTCAAAATATGCTTTAATGATAAATTATTTTTTTCATTTAGCACAGGAATGAAGGCAATTTTTACTTTTAAGAAAGCTCAGATGAATTGTTTTGCCTAGAGCCCTGTGAAAACAGGAGGACTTAACTCTTGGGGGAATTTTTTCTTCATCACAAGAACTCATCGTTGCTCGTAACCTGTGTCATTTCACATCCTTGCCCCATGTTTGTTTTACAATACAGAATATCAAGAAATAAAAACTTAGATAACATTACAGCTTATGGCAGCTTCCTAGATGCTATCTGCGGCACAAATTGAATTTGGGAGCTGTTTAAAGGCAGTGTAGATTGTATATAAAAATGCAGTGCTTGAAAGAAATGACAAAGGCAATTCAGATAAAGTACTTCTGAGTTCAGCAGCTGCTGGGCTTTTGGTATTAAGAGTTCAGCTATGACCTTAATAGAAGTGGTGATTAAAAAAGAATGGCCAGCTCTCCCTCTGACTTAGACTTCAGCTGATCCATTACAGACAATTGTCAGCTGCATGTAGCAGGGAAATGCAGTCAACATCCAAGAAATAAGAAATGAGTTTGTTGGAATTAAATGTGGGTGTCTACCAGTCTGAATTTCAAATCTTGTATTTAAAGTTACTGAAAGTTCATATTGGACATAGTCCTGTCATTGCTATTAAAGTTCTCTTTGGTCTTAAAGTAATTATATAGCCTGCTTTGAAAAGTTTTTTTTGCCATGAACACTTCTAACCAAATATTGTAGAAGATCCTTGACTAGTTATAATCAGACTTGTTGGAAAAGTCTCGTGCTGTCCGTCAGGCTAAAGATGAGCGGACATTTCATATCTTCTATCAACTACTAGCTGGAGCAGGAGAACACCTGAAGTGTAAGTTGAGAATCTCATTTTGTAAACCCATTGCTTCTGCATGCCGCGTTTGTTATTTCAGTGTTAACATAGTTGTGTTTGAACTATTCTGTGGTCTTGAAACAGTGAGTTTTAAAAGAAGAATGAAAAGCTGGGTGTCTTTGTTTTGAAATAACCTCTATGTCTTATCAAGTATGCTGTCAAGACTGTTGCATTTCAAGCAAACAGCTCCTACATGACAAAGTCCAGTTTGGGCAGCCTCTGGCTGGGAATTGCTGGATTGAAACTGCAGTGCTCCAGCTGATAAATAACAAACCTGGTCAGTGGTGACAGCTGTATCTATTCTGGACCATGCCTTCAAACTGGATAGAAAAGCAGCCATTTTACCAAAACATAATGAAACCCTGCAGCTTTCTTCAGCCATTGCAGTACTATGTTGGTTATCTTCTGCTCTTTCCTTTTTTTTCTTTTTCCTTCTCCCCTACCTTCCTGTAACTGAATTTCTGTTAGGTTGTGATAAGTGAAACTACACGAAGTACAGACTTCAGAGAATTGATCCACTCTTTCCCCTCCTGTATTAGATAAACAGGTGTTTAGCATCCTTGATGTGGTAATCATCAATACTGAAATCCGTTTCTGCCTGTGTCTGTTATCTTTCAATAGAGCTGTTTCTTTTAGGATATTCCAAATAGGGATTTGAGATTATGCTAGATCTGAGTCAGGTAATGTTCTGTTTACAGGCTTAATGCATTAAAGAGTTAATGTAGGTTGCTACAGATAGAGATTCTGGGAATCTGGCTTCAGCTTCGAAGGTACACTCATGTTTTTAGAGTTTCAGAAGCTGGTATAATGCTTGTAGCCATATTTGAGGAACTGATTTCATAAAGCATAGTTTGCACATTTAGAGAGAACAGAGTACAGGTGGGTGTGAACAACATTTCTTTAGCTTATTTTTCTGTCTCTTCCCTTTCCCCCAAATACAGCTGACTTGCTGCTTGAAGGATTTAACAATTACAGATTTTTATCTAATGGCTACATCCCCATTCCTGGGCAACAAGACAAGGATAACTTTCAGGAGACTATGGAAGCCATGCATATCATGGGATTTTCGCATGATGAGATCTTGTGTAAGTTATCGAGCCTTTTGGGTTTTTAAAGTGTACTTTTTCCTCTTGTGCACACGCACACACACTTGCTACTTTATTGTCACCAAATTTAATGTTGCTTCAGTGTCTTTACAGCCTGCAGCAAATGTTTGCTTCATATGAGCTAGAGTTGAATTAAAGCCATTTGCCCAAAAAGTACAGTGCAAACTTTATTTCCCTTTCTGAACTTATACTTTGAATTTGGAAGGAAAGTGGCACGAGTAACAGAAGAAAAATGTGTTATGGTGAGCCCTCTTCAATTAAACTGTTGCATATGTCTTTTGGTAACACAGCAATGCTGAAAGTGGTGTCTTCAGTGCTACAATTTGGAAATATTTCCTTTAAGAAGGAGAGAAATACCGATCAAGCTTCTATGCCAGAGAATACTGGTAAGTTGATCACATTTGTATGGCTTCCTTTAACTTGCGCTGAAGTTTTCTTCCTGACTTTTGTTTAGTGCGTATCGTTAAAAGTACAGAGCAGTCTTCTGAGCTTCCTTGATAGTGTTCTGTGCCAAAAAGAGGCCATGACTGTTGTGGTAGTAGCCAATGGGCAATTACTAAAACTCTCCTCTTCCATTCTCATAATGCAGACAAATTTAAGTATCCATCAACAGAATTTATGCTGTTTGCATTGCTTCTAAACTTTGAACAAGTATTTCAGTTATAGTCTTGTTTATTGCTATCTACAAAGACTTAAGCACTAGGAAAAAGTGCATGCTTAAATCAGTTTGTTTTCTTTGGTTCTTGACCACAGTTTTCTTGCCAATGATAAGAGCCTTGAAGCCAAGCACAACTTCCGTAGTGAAATAGCTGAACATAAGAATGCTGTATTTAGAAAAAAATCTGATTTCTGAAGTGGCACGGCAGTGTGACTAAGATTTAATGTATCAGTTAGTACCTGCAATGCAATCAGCATTTTGAAGAGTATATTTTTTCACAAAAAAAAAAAAGCTGTTGAAGCAAATCTCAGGTTTTTAATTTAGTACTTCAGTACCAGTGTTTTAAATGCTGTTATGGAAAATCAGCTTTGAGAATTGACATCAGTGGGAAGAGCAGTAAGAACCATCATTCACAGGACCTGCTGCACATGCACAACTCATTCTTGTCTGTGTCTTGTTTTGTAATTGCTCTAAATTGTGAGCAACCTATGTGCACAGCAATGTCCAAAATTTTTGTCACTTCTCAGGGCGGTGGCCTGCTGCCCAAAGTGCTCCAGCAAGCAGGTGTGGATTAAAGGTCAATAGTCATTGACTCGATATTTCTCTGGCAGTTGGCACTTCGAGTTTTGCAGTGGGGGGAAAAAAGGTTGGGTGAGGGAGTAGTTTTCTGGGGTTTTAGTGCCAGCTTAGAAAACTCAACTGTCTTCTCCCTTTAGAAGGTGTCATGTAGAAAGATACAAATACTTTTTACCTCCTGACTATCTTGACTTTCATTGTGTTACCATTGGTTTTTGGGCATAAATTCTGAATTGTAGTATTGGATGTAAATATATTGATGCTATTGGATATTTATAATAATGGATACAAAATCCTGAATTATAAAGCAAAGATGCTGAAAAGCTCACACCATAGTTAAAATGTGTTTCTGTTCTCTTGTATTTAAAAATTACTTTATTTGGTTATGTGGTCTTTGTTATTGTATCTTTCTGAAGACACTGAGTGAAACTGATCTCTCTGTTCTTGTCACCTGTATTGCTACATCTCACTGTAATGGGTTTCCCTAGTGTCCTCCAGAGAAACAAGTGTGTTTTGATAGTGATTTATCTCATTTAGAGGCATGTGCCTGAAACAGGTTAGGTTAGTGTCTGCATAGATGGAGACAGTGTCTCTATAGAAGGAATTTGTGTGGGTAGTGGAGATGTGAACCTATTCAAAGAGTATGGAAAGCAAATTCTCCGCTATCGATAATAAATATAGATAAACAAATATCTGTTACAAGTATAGATAGAAGAGATAGCAAGAAAGCCATATAGCCTTCCTGGATGAGTAGGAGGGACAAGCTGTATTTAGAGGACCATTTCATGCTTACCAGATTTGGAAGAAGCCTTTCTGCTGAAAAGGGCAGAGCTTCATAAGCAACCTCATAAAGTTCACGCTTCAACTATGGTACAAGCTTTTCAGTATCTTTGCTTTATAATAATTCAGAATTTTATATCCAAAACCCAATAGTAATAAAACCCAAGTCAGGATAGTCAGAGCTTTCTACAATTGCATCTTTCAAATGGACCTTCCTCAGTTATAAACAAACAAGATGAATTATGCTTTTTTTAAAGTGCAAGATTAATCAAGCCGAAATAGTGTGAACCAGTCCTACCCTTAAAAGTGATAAAACCCGTTTCAAGTCAAAGCTCTGTTTCCTTCAGTCAAACCTCTGAAATGCTGGCTACAGCCTCCTTCAGTGTCTGAACTGGATGTGATTTTTAGTATTACCTCTGCTGTGGTTTATTGTTATTATTGTTACCTAAGCTATGGCTTATTACAAACTGGAAAGGTAGGGACAACAAATTCCATGTTACAAGTTTGTGAAAGAGGAGCTGAGTGTAGTGTTTGGAGTACTGCATCAGGGGGAACCCCTCCTTCCTTAAAATCTGTAATGTCCTTTATCCAGTATCCATTATGCCAAGTACCAAGCTGATGCTCATGACTACTTAATATTTTCAAGTTCTTTTTTTTTCTAAAGATTCTGACAGCACTTGCTACTTGACACCTAAGGTTGTAAGTTTTGTCTGATGTGCTGATGTGTATTTTTATCCTCAAAGCACAGAAATGCTCCCGTGTAGCTAAAGTGAAAGGAGTGCTTGATTTGTGTCACTACCCTAATTTCACTGATTAAGTTGTGTTGATTCATGAACGCTTCTAATGAATATATGTCCAGAGAATCTCAGTATTAAGAGCATGTAGTAATGTTTTTAATACCAGCAAAAAAAAAATAAATATATGTAGAGAGGAAGCTCTTATATATTGGTATTAAAAACTATTTTCTAATGCTGATTTGTTAAAATAAGAGTTTTTTCATTTTGACAGTAAATCAATGAGCTGTCAGGTCACAAAGACAAGGGGTTAAAGTACTTAGTGGATAGTGTGGAGGGCTTCCTGCTAAAGGGCAACACTTACCCAGACCTAAAAATACCTTCAGTGTCACTCTCATTTTTAGAAGTATGGAATCATAAACACTAACCCACTGGAAAATTTATTTAGAAAAAGGGACTGATGCAGCAAAAATATGTAACGATGGTGTGGGTAACGTGTTATTTCAAATAATCAACACAATGCCAGGAGAGTTCATGCTATCTAAAGAAAACGCAAGCAGCTGTGCACTCTTATTCTATATAAAACATTACAAAGCCATGTTTTAAATAGTTTAAACAACATATTTTGATATAGTCTGCAATAGAAGCATTACACTGGCATACCTGTCTAAATCGAAACAGTTTTTAAGCAACATTTAGTACGACGGAGTTGATGTGTGATGTCCTCATACTGTGCTTTTTTTCTGGAGATGAGAAAATGAATTCCCTATTAAGGTGACAAAATGAACACTTGTACGTGGGCTGTGGACTGTTACATGACTTCCCTGCAGTTTCATGAAATCTAGTGTTTTCCTTGCTCCCCTAAGAAAATTCAGTGGTGTACTTCTGTAGAGACTTCCATTGGCTTTTGAGATGGAAGCCCTGCGGATGTGGGTTGTGTGGTAGGGTAGGTCTGTCTACAGGCCAGAAGTGCATCCCTCTGCCTGCTGTTTCAAATGGCAGTTAAATTTTTAAGCTGGCATATGACAGTCTTTGTCAGTAGCTTGTTTCACCAGTGTTGCTGGCTGCTGTGGAGGTTAGAGGATTTAAATGCTTCCATTTATTACTTTGATCTCCAGTCGCACAGAAACTCTGCCACCTACT
>VZTV01089246.1:68258-83034 GCA_013400875.1 Anhinga rufa | reverse complement strand
TTGTTTTTCTTAGCCAGAAGGAAGTAGATATAATGGCCAAGTGCCAGGATTCTGTTTTGACCTCAGCTGAAAATATCTTTCTAAAAGTCCCTTGGAACTAGAGAATAATAAAAATAATCTTCGTCCTGAAGCTGGAGAGAAAGAGTGGATGTGAATGAAAATCCTTCCTGAGCAAAACCACGAGAGCTGTTCTGAATGCTAATGTCAGTAGTTTGTGCAGAGTGTTCTCAGGTGGTTTACCCTCTCATTTTCACATGTGGCTGTTACACACACAGAACTTGAAGCGGGTGGCTGAGGTGTGGATGGACGAATATGCAGAGTACATATACCAGCGTAGACCAGAGTACCGGCATCTTTCTGCAGGGGACGTCGTAGCTCAGAAGGAACTTCGCAACAACCTCAACTGCAAAAGCTTCAAGTGGTTCATGAACGAGGTTGCGTGGGACTTGCCAAAGTTTTACCCACCAGTGGAGCCTCCAGCAGCTGCTTGGGGAGAGGCAAGTTTGTGCTCTGAAACCTGCAGTGGGCAAACAGGCTACAGTTTGGTTTTTTAAAGTTGCCTTACCCATGTGCTCCAGTACCAGTTTGCTCTGGGTAAGGTGGCAAGCGAGTGTTTAAAGATCCTGCTTGATATGTTTCAAAGACCAGAACTCCTCTACCATTAGACTGGCCTGATAAAGAAGGAAGTTAGGCAGCCATTTCTATCATGCACAGCTACAAAGAGAAGAGATGCTCACCTTGTTCTGCATGTTGCGTATTTAGTAGAAGGCAGAACATGCCAACAGGGAGGACTAGGGAGAGGCGGCAGCTGAACAACGGTAGGAATCTTGTATTTCCCAAGGGCTACGCAACTGTGTTGAGCTACTCTGCTCCTTAGCTTTCCCATCTAAAAGCCAGGAAAACCATCCCTGGTTTTGAAAGTCAGCTGTGTTCTGGGAAAAGAATCGCCCCAGGAATGAAGTCGTGGATTGTTACCCAAAACAACGTAGTGGGCTCTGCAGTCCTGTAGCTAATGGGTCTTGCTGTGTCCTGGAGGTTATTGTACAGCTGGCAATGGGTCCCATTTTGAGTTCCTGTGCTTTCTTCCAGGTGTTATCTGCCAGCTCGGATACATAGTTAAGTGAGGAGTCTTAAAACTGTCTTTGTACAAATACTGCCACTATTTGAGGCAATTTTAAGCTTTTAAGCTTTCCTGTCACTCAAGTAAGAGTAGGAGATTCAGTGATTAATTTACTATTTCAGATACGCAATGTAGGAACTGGACTGTGTGTGGATACTAAGCATGGAGCCCTGGGATCCCCACTAAGGCTGGAAAACTGTGTGAAGGACAGAGGGGAGGCAGCATGGAACAACGTGCAGGTAACAGTCTCTTTGATAAATCATCAGCCCCTAAATAAATTTGGGGAGGGAGAAGTTATAAGAATAAGTGTTTGAGAAGGAAGGCCATTGCAGAACTCTGCAGGTGAACAGAGGGTGCTGTGTACCCCAAGGCTCATGTGCTAATTACACTTGATGGGCTTGCAGCAGGATGTGGCTTGTGACTGTGGCAGGGTCTGGAGCCTGGCGGACTTTGTGCAGAGCTTTTACCTCCGCTTTGAAGTTCTCAGAGTGAACAAAAGAAAGCACAAGAAAACAATATGCCAAAATAATAAAAGAAACCAGTAACAAGGCAGCTGTAATATGTTACAAAGTGAATATTAACTTCAAAGGTTGTGCTGAAAGAAGTGATAGAGGAGCATCATGCATATTAATGAACCTGCAGGAGCATTCAATAACCGCTTACTATCATCCTTCTGACAGGAGGCAAATGCATTATAAACACCCAACCATTGCTGGAGAGAGATGAAACCAGGCAGGCTATAGATTCACCCTCTCACCATATAAGGTGCCAGAAACGACAGTTTTATTGTAACAGAAGGGAAGGAAATATTAGTTTGTCTAAACTGTAGCAGCTGAGCTGAGAAAAGATCAAGAAAACAATGCTTCTATTACAGAGCCATGCATAACTCTTGAGGGGAATGGCTTCAGTAGTAGGAGACAGAGGGTTGTTGCATAGCAATTCTGATGCATGAAAACTAGAAACAAAACCAATTTACTCAGGCACCATCCAAAACTAAGCTTCTGTTGTGTCAGGAGGATGTTGAACAATTAGTGTTGGCTTATGTTTAGGAAAGAATGTGTTTTGAACTTCTGCGTATCGTTGAGCCTAAATGATTGTGGTAATTCCTCTCCCAAGAGAGGTTTTAAAAGAGAGGCAGAAACAAGGAAGCTTCTTTGTGCAAAAGTTTTTGGCCACACTGCTTCAAATAGTAGCACCCTGCTCATTACTGGTCTTTCTTACGGCCCCATGAGATCTCTCTGAAGAGAGGACCATTCCTCCACCTGGCTCCAAAAGGAGCCCCCAGAACAGCCCTTCTCCTCGGCTAGTAGACCTGCAGAACCCCATTGGCTAGTGCTGGTCACAGAGGATGCTTGCACCCTTGCCAGAGATGCTGTCCTTGTCAAAGCAGAAAGCAAAAGCTTGACAGCAGTGCTTTCCTTTAAACAAGTTTATCTTTTGTGGGATTCAGTCCTGCAATGCTTAAAACGTGTCATAAGCCAAGCCATGATCATCAGACTGAAGATGCAGCTTGGCCGTGCTACTGTCTCAAGCTGTGCCCAAAAGCAAATGCCACAGGGGCAGTGTAAGGAACAGAGCATGCGTATGGTGGCAGTTCCACCAACTGTTCTCCTATGGTCCAATCTCTGTCGCTCAGGGATTTCCAGGCCACATGTGCTGGCATCCAGCAACTTTTATCGAGGCCAGAGCATTGCCAGGCATTGATAGGTTGTGCCTAGTTACTAGAGCCAAAACCCTTTCTCTTTTTCTGTGGTATCCCTCTTTCCTTTCACCCAAAAGTGCCGAGAGGTGATTGCAGGGTCATTAGAAGAGAGCAGCAGGAAGCATTGCCCTAGTGATTGCCCTTCTGACACTCCTGTGGGGTGGGGCAGGGAGCTGTGGCCCTCCAGCCTCTTGTCCCAGAAGGCGTGGGACAGACTCTTCTCAAGGTGACTGCAGGCTGCCTGTGCAGACTCGGGTATTTACTGCCAGCTCTAACTCAGAGATCCTGTAGCTCTCTGCCTTTTTTGCTAGCTGTGAAGTGCTCTAATTGGTCAGCTGCTCACTTAATCCATGATGTATGTCTGCATTGCAGAGACATTCAAGGCTGCTATTAGTACCCAAGCTAACTAGCATGGCTGTTTGCAGCAGCACAGTCTCATTTAGCATGCTGTGTGGCAGTCTGCGGGGTAGCTGTTACAGACTCCCCTAGTCGGCAGTCCCTGTCCCCAGAGGTGGAAGTAGTTTTTCTCTAGAAGATACTGTCCTTTCCCTGAAGCCATCCCCACCCTGTGGGCAAAAAAGGGAACATCATTCTGCTGGTGAAAGCACCGTGCCCAGTACCAGCCATCCTGAGGGTCCTGTTTGTCCTGGCAGGTATTCACGTTCAGCTGGAGAGAAGACATCCGTCCTGGGGACCCTCAGCATACCAAGAAGTTTTGTTTTGATGCTATTTCCCACAGCAGCCCTGTGACGCTCTATGACTGTCATGGAATGAAGGGGAACCAGCTCTGGAGATACCGAAAAGTGAGAGCGTGTGTGCGCGCGTACGCATGTGCTCATTTAAGGTGTCAAATTGCCTGTAGGCACTTAAGTTTCCTTAAAATGTCACCGTTCATGTTTTATTCCTCTGTTCATCTATCTGCGATAAGAAAATCTTCAGGCCATCTATTATTACTGTGCCATTATTACCCTTGATTAGAAAGAGGTGGCTGCCCACTTCCACTGGTTAGAAATGATGAGGACTGCTTCGCCAGGGCTTGCTAAGCGGAAGTCCACACTCTCCTTGCAGTCCTCTCCGCAGCTGGCAGTGAGCTGATGCAACACCCTTGCAAAACCTGTTTGCAGAGAGGTGTGCTGTGTTTACTGGTTTGTTCTGAATAGTAGATGATCATGCCAAAAGTAGGTAAGCATTTATCATCCTTCCACTAAGCAATGCTTTTGTGGCCAACGGGTAAGAAAATTCTTGACCAAATGCTCTGTCCTAGTCCTTGCAATCTGCACGCGCAGGGCCACGAGGTGGCTGCAGCAGGACGGGAGCCCGTAGGCTGGAGAACATGGCTTCAGACAAAGCTTTAGAGCTTCCCGGTGCAGATGTGAGGGCTGGGCTGGATACCGTTGCAAGGGGTAGGAACAGACCCAGGCACTTGCCAACCAGTTAAGTGTGGAACAACTTCTTCAGGTACATCCAAGTGACAAAATAGCTTGCCCTGGTTTTTAAGACTTCTTTCTGTTGGTTTTAAAACAGCTTTGCTTCTCTGCTTAGCAACCTCACATCAAATTTCTCTTCTCCAGGACAAGACCCTCTACCATCCAGTAAGCAGCAGCTGTATGGACTGCAGTGAGAGTGACCGAAAGATCTTTATGAATAGCTGCAATCCTTCATCTCCAACACAGCAGTGGATATTTGAACATACAAACTCAACCGTCTTGGAAAAATTTAACAGAAATCTTGATCTTTAAAAGACTGAGAAAATATATATATATATATATATTTTACAATTATAGTTTTTACTGGGGAGGGTTACAAAAAATTTTTTTAAAAATACTTTTTTTTAAACAGTTAATGAAGGTAAAAGGGAGAATCTCAGGAGAAGGTTAACTAGCAGGCCAGTCTTTATTGTGAAGATGCTGCATCCTTCTCTTCTGGGGATGGTGGAATTTTAAAGGCTTTGCCAGAGCCACTTCTGTGCTGAGACTGAACAGAAACTCTGTTTTTAGAGGAGTCTGAATGTGATTCAAACAGCTTTTTTTTTTTTTTGCCTTTTTTTGTTTTATTTCCCACCTGGGTCTGGTGTTAAATGATTTTGTTGTCCGGGACCCTCCAGGACGTTTTGTAGCTGCTATACTACCTGCTGAAGCATTCCCACATAGGTGCTTTATCTTCCAAAGTCCATCTAAGTAAAATCTTGAACACAAGATTTAATCCTCCAATGTCATAAAGAAAAAGGGCCATCAAAATATAAAATGAAATTAGTATTTTTTTGGCCTAAACCAAAATATATTTCAAACAAGTTGAGTATTATTACTTCCCAAATCATAGCTCTGATAAAGGAATGAGCCGTAGTGGAAGTGCAGCCAAGTGTTGGGAATATCGCTGTAGTTATTAACGATGAGGAATCTGGGTTTCTGGTCCATTCACTTTGCAGTCAGTTTGTCACTCACTGTTGAATCTTCAAGGTGAAAGATTAGCAGAGGGTTTTTAAGTAAGCACAGTTCTTACAGGTGAAGAATTTTGCTAAAAGCCTTTGGATATCAGGTTCCAAATTTGCCTCTTAATCAGATTCTTTTTAGCATGGACACATCTAGGGTTTCTCAGAGTTAAATCTACTACATGAAGGCAACTTCCATTTTTCCTGCAGAGGTTTGAAGGCCAACTTAATTCACAGCTGGTGTGAGCAGATTAATTCAGGATAATTAAGTCAGGGCTGAGATTAGCCATTGGTCTTTATCCATTTTCTTCAGTCTGTCGTTTGTTGCAGTCCTGAGTTCTGTGGTCAGTAGTGTTCTAGCCTTGTGGGAATGTGCTGTTAATCTCTCCTCCTCTCCCAACATCTACACCACTGTACAGTTTACTGTGACTGGAATTCTGTTTGCTTAAGCAGAGATGTGGGATTGATGGGCCAATTTCACTAGTACGCTGTCCCCTGTGCAGTCAGTTAGCAGTGCAAGGTATTACCCTTCTGGTTTGGCTGCAGGATCTGCCAGACACTGAACCAGAATTGTCTCATCCCAGGAGCTAGAAAAAAGTACTGACACTAAAGGATGAATGGAGGACCATTGGTTTCAAGTCTATCTGAAGCAAGTGTTTAAAAAAAACCCACACTGGTTTAAAATTAAGTTGTTGCAAAAACAGATTTAATAGTTCAGCCCACTTAGTCTTATACTGAAGGCAGCAGTGGCATTTTCTAGTAAAAGCTGTGAATGACGGTGCAGTTAACCTTTTGCAAAGATGCCGCGTCAATCAATAAAACTAGCCCTTTTCCAGTAATTGCCCAGCTCTGCGTTTTGTCCAGCTGAGGAGGTAGTGTGCAGCCAGCTCTGAGAATGAAAGGCTGGAACACTCAGGGTAGGAGCAGGGCACCCCTCTGGGACTCCTGAGAGGCACGGTTAATGGACTTCCCCTCCTTGGAGGGACAGGGAAGCTCTCCTCTGGGGTATCTTTCTCTCCTGCGAAGGCATGGAGATTTTTGCCTAGTGTCAAGAAACAAGCAGGCTGGCTCCCTCTGCAGAGCTCCAGAAGTATCCTTTATGATGTTGCCACTTGTGGGATCACTGCCCGTGTTTCAGACATCTCTGAGGCCATGTAGTGCTGCGTTTGTCGGCTGGGAGCAGGCTAGGGCACAGCTAGCGGCCTCTCAAGCTCTCAGGTCTGATGTATTGACTTTGAGGCTCAAAATCATTTCCACCTCTAGCAGCTGAGGCCACGTCTGACCTGTTCTGCCAAGTTCCCAGGCCCATGCAGTCACGTAGCAAGGGAAACACGGGCAGTGCATTGCAGCTGGGACCGGGCCTGCCAAATGTGTTGGTGTCTAACATTTTGGGAGTGAAGAAAGGAAAAAAGCTCTAGGCTTTCCGTGTGAGTTTTGCAGCAGTATCGCTATGGAAGTGAGACCAGTGTCAAACAGTTGACATTGTATGTTCTCAGCAACTACAATATGTCTGTCATTAGGATCCCTTTTCATTTCTGTGGGAGACAGAGCCACTTTCCAGTGCTTTGTGTCTGGCTGTTGCTTTCCTTAAGTTATTAATGCTCTCATTAGCCTAGTAGTGCTGACTGTAGATCGCTAGATGGCCTGACTAGATGTCTTTATGAATGTTTTAATACCTGTGGAACAAGAAGCTGTTTGTCCATGAACAGTGCTAGTTTTTTATAATTGGGACACAATCAGCAAATGATATAAACGGACTGTAGGTCATTCTGCTTGCAGCTTGCAACTTTGTGTGTCTTAGTTTTCTAATGAGAGGATTAGCTTCCGTTTCTAAAATGCATGGCTTGCTTTGTACTTGGGCTCACCTTGTGAAGAGAGTCCTAGCTGCTTGGCTTGCTGGATGCTTGCTTCAGAGAGAACTGCAGTAACGAACAGGTCTTTTACCACTTAATGATCTTAATTTGGAGAGAAAAGACAGGTCGTAGCAGTACGCACCAAAAGATTAGGTAATTGTTGAGGCAATTCCTGTTTGACAACCAACCACCAGTACATGGAAAGTGGAGCCTTAGCGTGAGTGGTCCTACTGGGTCCGTCTCAGTATGGCTGATCTGATCTGTTTTCTGAGGTTTGGGATCCAAGTGTGATAAGTGCCCCACAAATTCTATACGCTTGTGACTGGCTTGCTGGGCTTTGAGCTATTAATTTATTTACATCAATTAAACTTTTCGATACCCTAGAGGCTTTGCTGACTAATGAGAAGACTTAATATAGCCAACCATCCAAAGATTGAGAAATAGCTGTATTTCATCATCTACATCTTTAATTGAGCCTTTGCTGGGCAATCTGGTTAATTATTCCAATTACTTTTGGTTATTTGTAAGCAAAATTGCTAAAGCATGAATACATAAGCAAATCTTCACATCTGCATGCAAGTCAAGACTGGAGATTAAATACCAGTGATTATCTAATGCAAAATAAATGTTTTCATATTTTTTCCCAAAAAAATATTCAAACAACCCTTCTCTCCGAGGCTGCATAAATTCTGCTGCTTTTAAGTATCAGAATCCCAAACAACAGGGGGATTCCTGGATGTGTGTTATGTTGCATAATAATACTTTGATTTGCTCTTGAATCTCTTGTTGATTTATACTGGTGCTAATCTCTAAGGCCTACAAACAGAGTAATAGGTTTGGGGCTCTTACGTGTGCAGGATGTCTTTTTTCATGCCTGAAAGAAATTAACTTTCTTTTCTACACCGTAATAGAGGAACGCATGGGCCTTACTGAAAGGGGAATACAGCATCACTAAAATAAAGATGTGCCTTTTTAAATGTAAATGTACAGCAAATGCTTAAACTTGAACCATTTCCTAGTGCCTTGCTGGACAAGAGAAGAGGGGAAGGGGTTGGGAGATAAGGATGTAAGAGAAAGCTTGACTTTGTGCAGTGTTTGTGTGTGTTTTTTAAAATGTCTGACTTCAAGTGCAAAATTTGTGCGAATGCGAGGAATTCAGAAGCTCCTGGGTTTCCTCTGTTAAATCGATATCATTAATGACTCTGGGGGTGTTTGTCACTCCTGATAGGAAGACGGCAGCTTCCTCTTGGTACACTGCAGCAACTAGAGCTACGCCAGAGGATGTCTTGGTTAGCTGTTGGATGTTTCGCCTCATGGTGAAGGCTCATGCATTTCACTGGCATGCCAGATCCTGCATTTTATTTTCTAAGTATCCAAATCAGAAATCAAAAATAGTCCCAAAGGGATATAAAATCTGCCACAGAAGTGTCTTTCAGAAAGTCGATGCCTTCCATCACTGGGAAACTTTTAAAGGGTGTGTTCAAATCTCTAATACAGAAGTAGCAAGAAAGTAATTTCTCAGCTTAACTTTCCTCCTGGTTTGTTTTACAGTAGTCTGTGCACAGGGCTTTGCTTTCCTTTACTGGAGAGTTCCAGTCAGCAAACTTCCCTCCTCCCTGCTGCACTGAGACATCAATGTACTGAAAGTCAAACAGGCACCACCAGCAACCGGCATTGCAAGAACACAGTGCTCTTGTAGCTACTGTAGGATCATTATAGGAGCTGTGTGCTGGCTTACATCACCGAGGGGAGAGGAGAGATCTCCTAAAAGTCATGCTGGGCAATCGTGTAACTGCTGGGTAAAAAGGGAGAAGCTTTCATTTTAAATTGGCTTTCAAGATACGGACAGACACTTGAATGGTTTTGACCGGAGAGAACAGCCTCTAGCAGTCAGTGTGTCACGCTTTCAGTCAAAGAGCCCTGGTAAAGTTATGTCTGAAACAGTCTGGCTCTGGGAGCACAAGGTATTCGAGTGTACCTTGCATCCCACATCCACTCGCAACTGCTGTGGTTCATGTTGCTGCTCATCTGCATATTTCTAACCACTTGCAACAAAGGAGCCTGGTAGTGCCTAAGTCAGTCCTTATCCGACAAGCGGCAGTCTAGGTTTCCATTGTAACAATCATTTAGCATGAAAAGCTTCTTAAATAGTTAGCAAACTGTTGCCAAAATAGCGCGTAGCTTTAGGTTAATGTCAGAGTGGGGGGGGGTAGGGTTAAAAGGTCTTTCGCAGGATATGTACGAAAGGGGAGCTGGACTGGGAGTCAGGAGCACGGGGTCCCGCTCCCAGTCTACCAGGGGCCTGTTACTTGATCTGAAGCAAGGAAAGTCTGTGTGCTGCAGTGTCCCAACCTGGGTAAGATTTAGCTTTCAGTGCTTTATTTGCCGACCTAATGAGCGTTGAGTCCATATTTTAAAACAAGCTGCAAGTCCTCACCTGGTTCGAGCGAAGGGAGAGATGTAATGGGTGGAGAATGGGAAAGCTGAGATCTGAAATTTTCATCAGCATTCAACACACAGTTGTCAGTTCATCTCATATTCCTCATTAACCAGTCAGATTGATTTATTCACATTATAAATTCAAAGTGTAACTAAAATGAAAGAGCCTCGTGCTCCAATTGCTCCCTGGTAGTGTCACGCTTTAACTTGGAGATCGGTGTATGAAACTAGGCAATGATATGGAAATCCTAATAAAAATCCTACGTCTGTTTTTTGACCCTGCCTCTGCTAGTGGAGTATGCTCCTTCATTCGCTGCATTTGAGCTTTCTTGATGCTTCTGTATGACCCAAAAGGCTTCAATGATTCCAGCAGATGTGGGGGATTTGGGAGTTTTATATAATGCCACTGGATCTATGTGGTCTTAAATCTACTAGTTCAGCTCTAGGAAAAATGTCCTAATCCCAATTAGTGAGAAAGCAAACATGAACTTCAACCACAAAAGATAAAAACTGATCAAACTAATAGACTAAAACGTTAGCCCTTACGATAACAATAACAAATAGCTTTAGCCTCTAGGGTGGAGAAGGGAATTGGTTTCAAAATGCAATCTCTAGGATCTTGGTGATAAGGTCTAAGTTTGTCTATTCCTTGTACTGCATGCATTTTATCTGTAAAATTGGATGGTGCCTCCTGAATCAGTGTATATTTATTTCTGTGCATATTAGGACCAACAGCCTAATATCTGGGGGTGGTAAAGGACTTGTAGCACTTTAATGTAGTAGCTTTCATAAATTGGGAATCCTTGATAGAATGCCTAGTGTTTTTAAAGTTGAATGGACTTCCTTTTATAATATATTTAAAATAAATTTTTAATGTGTTTTCTGAAACTGTGTACGCAGAAATGACTGTCCCTGCCTGTTTTGCTCCAGTTCCCTTCTCTCCACTTCTTATAAGCGCAGTTACCCTAGTCCAGTGTTTCCTCAGCGTAGGCTTCCTGCCATGTCACACACTGCTCTCCTCCGGCCCCTTTGGGAAACATCCTTCCCAGCTGCCCTTTGAAGGTATTTGGGTATAAATTGCAGGGTTTACTGTGCTCATGCACGAGCAGCCGATGAGCTCACGCCTGAGAGCTGTGTTGGGCGCACGTGGATGGTTCAGGCAGCTGGGGGCTGCAGAGGTGCCTGTGGGGCAGGAGCTGTCAGCTCCCGTCTGCCCCTCACAGCTGCTTCCAGCCAGCTCTGAAATCAATGGGAACAACCCACCATGCCCCAAAACTCCAGCTTGTCAGGGGACCCTGCAGCACTTAGCTCAGAGGAGTTTAACGAAGAGCGGCAGCCACGACGGGGGGAGACACGTGAGGAAAAATGTAAGGAGGTGTGGACAAAGCTGGAGGAGATGGAGGGAGACGCGTTTGTGCAAGGAGGTGCAATTCTGGAGGGACCACGGCCATGGGGGTGACTTGTGCTGAGGCAGGATGCCCCCGAGGGACAGTGGCCATGGACGATCCTTGTTGGTAGGGCACACTGGGAAGCACAGAGGAGCGGGGAAAACGCAGCATGGAGAAGCGAAGACAAACGGTTACACACTTGCCCCTGGCCAGCCGCACCCCCTGTCACCTCACTGGATGCATTGGGAGACAGTATGAACAGTGGCAAAGGGGAGGTGAAACTAGGAACAGTGGAGGATGGGTGTTTGCATGAAATTTAGGCACAGGAAGGAGGAGGAAAGGTGTTTGTTTCAGCGTGTGCTTTATTCTTTCTCAATACCCAAATCAGTGATTAGAAGTTTATGTTAACTGGCGACTAAGTAAGTAAAAATTCCCCAGGTTGATGCTGTTGCAGGTGACAGTGTTTGAGCATCATCTCCTGCAGAAACTGCCTCATGGTCAAGCTATGGCTGGCTTTCCACAGGGAGGGGCTGGGGTGGGACTCTCGGGTACTCTTGTCCCCCCGGACCAAACGCTGGAACGCTCTCGTGTGTGGATGGTGCCCCTCGTGCTGTGCTCCTTCCTGTCATGCCTAAATGGTGACCCTTCACAGTCCTTGGAGCGTGGGCTTTGCTGTGCTCTCAAGAAGAGAGCCCTGTGAGTGCGGGCCTCTGAGAGCTGACACCTGGGCAGCAGCCACCATGCCTGGGACACCTCCCTCCCCGAGGCTGCCACCAGCCACATGTTCAAAG
Source organism: Anhinga rufa (assembly GCA_013400875.1). Taxonomy (NCBI): domain Eukaryota; kingdom Metazoa; phylum Chordata; class Aves; order Suliformes; family Anhingidae; genus Anhinga; species Anhinga rufa. The sequence continues at coordinate 71,313 of VZTV01089246.1, read as the reverse complement.
CAACACAAAAAGCCTTTCTCAAAGGCAGTGTGTCCGCTTACTGCTGAGACATGTGGCCATGAGAATAAAATGTTAAAATCATCCAAGTCCGTACAGGCATCTTGCCTGAGCTACCTTTTCCTGTGGTTTGAGGGAGCTCAGCATCACACAACTGTCGCCCAGCTTAGGGCAGGATGAAGCTGTCACTCTCCTCCCTCTGCATGTCTGCCTTGAGAGCAACCGCTGGTAGATCCATCCCACACCTTGGTGTTCAGGGGAGAGTTTTTAACAGCTCACTGCCCTTTCTGTGTTCTAGCCTTTGGGTGGGGAGAGCAGTCTTTCAGCCCAAGCAAAGTAAATTTATATGCATTGCTCCTGGCCCTATCCTGTGTTCCCATTTAGGACACTCAGCACTCCCTACTGTCACCACTTCAGTGCTTTTGTGGCCTTCCCAACACTCCTTTTTACTTAACCGTGAAAAACAGTGAAATAAATGGAGGGGAGACAAACAATAGCGTGTGTAAAAAATCTCTGTGTGTGTGTGAAAATCAGCATGTGTGAAGGAACGGAAAAGCTCTTTCTTGGGGGACCAGCAGGTAACTGCAAGGCGTGCTCCTACGGGTAGGCTGTGCCATGAATTCTTGGCCACGGGAACATTTCCCAGGGGGAGTTATGTGCCAAAAGCTGTGACAGTTTAAGCATTTTAGCAGGTTCAATACGCGCCTAGAAAAGTGCTGAGGAGAGCGGAGTCTGGCGGAAGGCGCTAGGGCACAGTCTCCATTGGCCCCCAAGGTACAGAGAATGGAAATGGTCTGATTTCTGACTGGAGGCACAAAAAAATCAAAAATAACAAAGGGCTTCTTCCCAGGACACCTTTGGCAGCACAGGCCTTTAGGAGAGTAGCATTTCTGTCCCAAGAACCCCGAATGACTCCATTAAAACAGTAAGTTCCAGATGACAGCTACATGGCAGACTTATCTGCAGAGGGTAGTGCTGCTCCTGCTGAGATTTAAAGGCCTGTGCAGGTTCTCCTAATTTGATTAGAGGGCTGGCTTGGATGGGCAGGCTATTACAGCTTCAAAGGCACTAAAGCTGCCTGGGTGCTGATGGGTTTATGAAACATTGTTTCTCACTTCATTGCAGCTCCCACAAAGAATTATTAGATCAGGTTAGTGATAGATACCTAATAAAGAATGTCTCTATGAGGCAGTTTATTTCATAGCGAGCTAGTTCCGGACTAGCAGACTGTGAAATCTTGAGGTTCCCATGAGGATAAATATGCTGAAATAAACTGCAATTATATGAACACCTCCATGCACCTTTTTTTTTTTTTAAACTGAAAAAAAGGTGTCATTGTGTTAGCCTGAGCTGGAGGTAGTTAACATTGAATTAGCAAGCAGACAGCAACAAAAGCAGTGTTGAGTTTTTTTCCCCTTTTAGCAGGCATTGCAAAACACCTTCAAATCTTTTAATTTGCGTGGGACGAGAGATTGCAGCCAAAGACAAAATACACTCTGATGGTAAGTACCAACCTGTTCCGGCACTGATGGTGCCAGCTCTCCAGCCACTCCCAGCTTCCCATACAAGAGTCCAGGGAGCACCTGCAGAATCTCCTCCTCATGGGGACAGGAGGAAGTGCTGCCTGTTATGATCATGCTCCCTTGTAGCTACTCACTTGCTTCTACTATCATCTGTCCCTACAGTCTGTGCTTTCAGCTTCTCGAATGTCCTTCTGCAAGATTTCTACAGCCTGCCATTTGATTCTTGTTTGTAAGATTAAGATAAACCGAGAAAGCTTGCTATCAGGAGCTCCGAGATTGCTGCCAGCCTTCTGGTGTTTTCCCTTTCCTAAAACCAAGGGAATATCTTATGGGTTTTGCCAGGAGGGTATTACTTCAGGCAGGCAGATCCCAAGCAATTTGGGCAGGGGCTTTTATAAGCAGCAGCATCTTGGTCTTTTTAAATCTCTTTACTCTTCACTGACTGCTTATTGGTCTGCGGGTAAAGCCATTTGTTCCCACCACCTTCCTGTCAGAGCGGCTGGCTGCTGGGAGCCCTGGTGTCCCCAGGAGAGTTTACTGTGGGTCTCTAGTAGTCAGTCACACAGACGAACAGGAATTAGTAATTGCCCGAGTGCACCAGCAATAAAAACTAAGACAGGAGGCAGAACTGTGTTAAGTCCTTGCCCTCCAGATTTATTCTGAGACATGTTTGGTACTGCAAGGACTTCCTGGAAAATACAGGTTTTAGCATTCACCAGTCTCCTGGTGGGGAGCAGGCAGAACAGGCTGCAGACACCCGCGTCAGCGTTACTGCAGAGCGGGCTGATCCCATCACCCGGGGCTTTGAGGAGTCCCTTTCCTGGAAAGGCATTTTGCGCGTGTGATTCAGCACAGCTCATCCCGTGCTAACGCACACTGTTCCGCGTGTGGGATTTCAGACTTTGAAGTAATTTTAGTCTATAGGACCCCTTTTTTTTTTTTCTCTGTTTGTGCAAAAAGTCTTTTCTTCAGGAAGATTAAATCCTTTTCCATTTACAGCTGCCCACGCACCTCTGACAATAGCATACGCTGTCTGGTGTTGCAGAGGTGACAGCACTCCCAGAAGTAACATCTTTTCTCTATAGATCAGTAGGAATTTCTCTCTTCCCCCCCTTTCACCTTTCTTTCTTTCTTTTGCCCTTCTTCTCCCACACCATTTTACCCCGGTTTGGGTCTTTTTTTTTCTGAAGGTGAAAGAAATGCAAAGCTTCAAGCGAGGCTGCTTTGGGAAACGCTCTCCCAGCTCCAATCTTTTCACTATCCCTGCCTCGTAATTAGTTTTTAAAAATCCCTCTTCTTTAATAACACTCCAGCCAGCAGCTCCTACCTACACGACGTGTCGGCGCAGCCGGGAGTTTGTGCAGTATGTCGCCGTGAGTCACCTACAAGGGACCGGGGGAGCGCCGCCGGCCCGGCCCGGCCGTCGGGCTGGATTCCGCGCTGTTACCGGAGCGGCGCCGGTCGGCCGGAGAGCCCCGGCTCGGGAGCCCGCGGCGCAGAGGCCGGGGCGGGCGGAGGGGGGCCGGGCGCGGCCC
>VZTV01089246.1:49875-67738 GCA_013400875.1 Anhinga rufa | reverse complement strand
GGGGGGCTGCTGCTTCCCCCCGCCCCGCGCCGGGCTGCGCTTCCCCGGAGCCCGGGGGCGCTTCCCCGGAGCCCCGCCAGCCGCGGGGAGCCGCGGGGAGCCGCGGTGCCGGGCGCCGCCGGTGGCGTTGCGAGCTCGGTTCCTCCGCACCGCGTTTTGCCACCTTGGGCGCTGCTACGGCAGGGCGAGAGAAGGACGTGCCTGGGTAAAGAGGCGGCTTTTCCGATCATCTCGTGAGGCAGCGCTGAAAACCGTGCCCGGGAGGGAGGCTCTCCTGCGGTGGGGAGCAGGAGATGCGAAGGAGCGAGCCCTCTTCGCCTCGGAGGCATCGGTGCTATTTTAATCTCCGTTTTGTGTTGAAAGCCGCGGATGCTTCTCGGCGAAATCACCGACACGGGTTACGATTTCAGTCAGATGTCGCTGACGCTACTTTTTTTAATTAGTAAGAACTCGTGTGTTCTAGTGAAGCGGAAGATTGGAAGCGAACTGTTGCGTCCCGCTGGAAAGGCGAGGTGCGCAGCCCCTTCTTAACCAGGGCCCTCGCGCCCCTCTTCGCTGCTCGGCACAGCTGGGCACGGCCCAGTTTGCTGCTGGCCGCTCAATGACATTAAGTGACGGCTGTCAGCTCGAGATGGAAACCGGCCGTCTGCCGAGTAGCGAAACGGGTAGAGCAGAAGGAATTTCTCAGAAGCGACTCGGTTAACAGAATTCCACTCTGCGTGCTTTTCTTACTTGATCTTTAAAGATTAAAACTGATAAAAACAACAACAAAAAAAAGGTGAAGTTTTGAGTCAGCCTCTTTGGCGGCTTCCCCAGTTGGTTAGTTCCCTTTCACACAGCTGAAATACATCACGTCACGGGAAGAGAGTGACTCAATTTGAAATATAATCTTGTTCGTAAAAAAACGGAGTATTTCTCCTGGCTCTAGTCCTCAGCAGATTTGTCTAGTGATACAGTAATTTCTTTCATTTCAGAAATAATCCTTTGTTGACAAATGTAATGCTTTAGAAATAAAAAGAGGAAATGGGACTAATGAACTCAAAATGAAGGGAGAGTATGAAGTGGGTTGTATAAAGTGATTTCGGATGTAGGGTGCCTGTGTCATCTGAAGACATTTTTGCCTTACAGGTACCAAATAATTTTGATCGTTTGTGGTCCTTTGTTGTATATATGCTAACTCTAGTGAGATAACATCTGTTAAATAGGAGGTTCCGTGGCATGATAAGCTATAGGAAATAGACTTTTGGTTTTGGTTTGATTGTTTTAATTGAGGTAATTAGCCAACTTTTATTCAATCTAGATTTTGAAACGCATTAATAATCTCATTTACTGTTTAAACCAGAAAGTTCACAGGAGTGGAACGGAATTCTGTTTTTCTTGGTAATTACCAGGTAGTAAGTCCTGAAGCAAATGCACTTCCTCCAGACAATTACCTATTTTTTTTCTGACATGTGATTGCAACCATAAAAAAAGAAATATATTATCTGCAGAGGTTCAGGTTCAGCTGGAGCTCTCCAGTCCTTCATTTTCCTTGCCTCTAGTCTTTGTAATGTAAATTACCTCTAACTCAAGGGTACGATATCAGTCCTGGAGTTTAAGATTAGAAATTCCTTAATGTCATGAGGCAATCAGTCATGCCAGTCAAGAGGGATGCACTCTCTAATGCTGGTGTCTAAGTGGCTGCTGTTGAATGCTGTTTCTACGGTACCTGTTTTGATTGCTTTTTCACCACTTCCGATTCTTAGGTGAGACATCTGTATATTTGCGATTTTCACAAGAACTTCATTCAGAGTGTCCGAAACAAAAGAAAGAGGAAGACAAGTGATGATGGAGGTGACTCTCCTGAGCATGAAACGGATGTCCCGGAGGTTAGTAGGTGCCAAGTGGGTGTAGGATGCTTTAACAATTTTGAGCACGTTGAATTTTGACTCGGATGTTTTCATGTATTGGGAAATATTTAAATTGCAACTCCACTGAAACTGCTATGGAGTTACTCTCATTTTTCCAGAAGACTTTTTTCTGATGTGTAAAGCCTAATTTTCTTTTTCAGCCCTGTATGAGTTCTTTGCCCAAGTAAAGTTTTCTATAAAAAGAGGTATGATAAGGTAACTGCGCATCTTCATGTATGTACTGCTTCCAAACGAAGAGCTGTCAAAACAGTATTTGATACTAATTCTTTTTTAACAGTAAAAATTTCAGTGATGACTGAGGCCCTGATACGGTTCTTCATTACCTAGCATGCATCGTTTTGCAAATACATTAGAGAATCCAATAGGTCGGTCTCTCTGTGTTTGAGTATATGATATCCAGGTATATTACGCTTCTCTAGACCTTCATATATATGGTATTTTTGGCACTACTTAGAACTACCTTTAGATAATTCGTAACATCTTTGTATTTTCAGGAAATAGGCCTGTTTTGGGTTTAGAGTTTTTTTCTGTGTTGCAGAACTCTAGAATAATCTCTCCTCTGTGCCATTGTGTTCTGTATTTGCTCTGGTGATGTTTCTGGTACTGTTGATGCTGCAAAAAGTTGTGCAGAGGTGATGTTTGCGGAGGAGCTGAGCTCTGGCCACGTCAGCAGAGCCCTCTGCTGGAAATGCCACCCGTATTGGCAAAAAGCATTTTATGTCTGAAAAAAGAGCCACTAAGAATCATTTTGCCAGCAAAGCTGTGTCTTGGCTGCAAAGCTGTGTCCACATACCTCCTGTGTGGAGGTGTTGGAAGAGTAGCAAGTTTTTGCTTTGTCTTTTTTTTTTTTTTAAGTATACCTGACCTTTTGTTGTAGCTGTTTATGTTTCTATTCTACAAGGTTCTCCATCAGAACTTTCCTATACAGGCTTTACGGCTTTACGTTAGTTGCCAGGATGGCAACATTGGTGCTGAGGAGCATGCAGGGTATTTGGTGGTTGAAAACTGAAGGATGCACATCGCCTAACTGAATAGGGAACCCTGCAGTGTGTCAGTTTTAATGCCACTTTCTTGGTTTTCAGCAGAGATTCCTTTTGTCTCTGAAACATGGCATTTCCCACATGATCTTCATCTTCCTTCCTGTAACCTCCCCCACCACCACCCTTGCTTTTAAATAATGTACTTCCCATTTAAGTATCTGAATTTCATTTCTTCTGTGTCTCTGTACTCTGTTTCATGTCACAAGACATTTGTTCAGTGCCTGCTAAATTGATATTTCATGTGTGAGCCTTTTAAACCATGTGGGAACAAAAGGTTCCCCTTTGCTTGGAGGTTGCAGAGGTGTAATTGAGAGCAGAAATTGGCCAGCAATTCTGTTGACAGCATGTGAACCAGAACAAAATTTTGTATTTCCCTGAGGCTATTTTGGTCCTTTAGCATTAACAAATACAAAATATACTTAGATTTGTCAGTAAGGCAAGCCGATGTGGTTCTGAATGCAGGCAAGGAGCAGTCCTGCTGAGGAAGAAATAGTTATTTTTAGAAAACTCTACGTTTCTGCCTAACAGAAGCTAAAGGTAGCGCTCATCCCCTCTTCTCTGCCTTGCTTCCAGGTCGACTTGTTCCAGCTCCAAGTGAACACTCTGCGACGTTACAAGAGACACTATAAGTTGCAGACTAGGCCTGGACTCAACAAGGCTCAGCTAGCAGAAGTAAGTGACGACAGAAGTAGTATCATCTCCATTATTAAAAAAGTTTTTATCTCCTCTGCTGAAGTGCACATTTCCTGGACACTAATACCCGTAGTGACGCTCTTGCTAGTATGTACTGTGTGCTCTGCGAAAGGTTTCAAGGGATGACGCCAACAGAAAGCTGCATGCTTTCTTTCACCTGAGACAGTCATGGAATGCATGGAAGCTGGCTCCTGAAAGCATGTTTTAGTAACTTGCTTTTCTCTGCTTCCTTTCCCTCCTTGTTCATAGTCACAATCCGCTACCTTTAGGGAGCAGAAGCAGAACCTAGTTTCCAGTGGCTTAGGTGTTAAACTGAAGATGGCTTTCGTACTGAAACTCAGACTTACACACTGCTAGTCACCTGAAGTGCTCTGTAGTTTTTCTTTCCTCACAGACACTCGAACTGGTTGGAATTGCTTCTTATTAAAGGCAAAATCACTGACCATGATTTCATACTCCTTATTTCCCTCCCTTGTCCTGATGTCTTATGATTCTGTATCAAGTCAGTAAAAGGCTCTTTTCTTTAAGGGCCTCTACTGCTGCTTTCTCACCATATGGGGTACTTGTTAAGAAAGAACTCCCTGTAACTCTGTTGTTTGGAACTAGTTGTGCTTGGTGTGCATCTGCTCTGCTCTCTTTCCTGACTTGACCTGAAAGCATTCTGTGGGAAAAGTCTTCTTTAAACTTGAAAAAACTGTAGCAGTTACTGAATGGTAACGAGGTTGTTCTTGTAAGCTGAGGCTTTAACAACCGTCTGCCCAAAACTGTCTGTTTTGCTTTTGCTTTAAAGAACAACAACTGGCAGACCAAAAAAAGACAGCAATACACTGTCTTGCTCTCTTTTAAAGTCAGCTAGGGAATGAATATACAGAATATAGAGAATGTGTAGTGTAGTGCATGTAGGAGTAAGGTGAACGAAGCAGGGTGGGTGTATGTCCTCATTACTAGTTCTGATTTGTTGCATTCTAACTAACCAGTTCATAGTCTCTCAGCTACCTCCTGCCATGAAGGACTACTTACTTAGGGAATTTACCATGAATGTGCCAGGAGGAGAGAAAAAAAAAGAAAAAAAAAACTGCTATGCAAGCGGAAAATAAAGGGAGCCTAACTTAAAGTTGTCACACACTTCCCAGATTTCCTGTGAAGTCTGAGCAGCTTTGACCCTACGCTGGATCCTCGTCCAGCTCCCATGCTTGAATCACTGCTGCCTGAGGCTCTTAGACTCCTGCTGCTACCCCACCGTAAGGAAAACTCAAACTTCCATAAATCTTCTTGGAGTGACTTATTGCTCAGCCTGCATCAACATCCAGTTCTGGAGCTGTGTTGGGTACCAAAAAAGAGCTACTTCCATATGAGAAGCAGATCTCATCCAGCTCCAACATGTTTTCTACGTTCATTTTCTGAGGAAAAAGCAGCTAATGGTTCAGGGCTTACACTAGTGTCAGAGAGGGGTAGCCCTAACCAAATCGTAACCCTCCCCTTGCAAATCCCCCAGTGTTCCTTCCAGTGAAAACTTACCCAGTGTGTTTTCCTTTGGACTCTAAAACTTTGCTACATCTGGTTCACACAGCAAAGTGTTTCAATATTTCTGACACTCTCCTTTGAAACACTGAGATTCAGGGAAAACTTGCTCTCCAAATAATCTCGGCATGAAACGCCACTTAGGAGAGGCTATGCTGCTTTGGCAGGAGGACATTCTGGCTTCCAAATTCCGCTTGTAGGTTGGCTGCAAATACTGCTGACATAGCAAGACTATGCTGTGTTCATATGCACATTCCAGCTGTAAAGAGAGAGAGGTAAATGAGGACTGACAGTTTGAATTGGTGCATGTTTGACTAAAAGTGTATTACGCTCGGTGGCCATAAAATCGTTCTTGGAAAGTGAAGAGAAACCCTGTTCTGATTATTTCTACTTTTTAATTTCAGAATGTCTGTCTCTTTACATGTTGTCCTTCCAGACTGTCAGTCGTCACTTCAGGAATATTCCTGTGAATGAGAAAGAGACACTTGCGTATTTCATCTATATGGTGAAGAACAACAAGAGCAGGCTGGACCAGAAATCAGAAGGTAGCAAGCAACTAGAATGAAGATAAACAAGACTTGGAATAGGAGAGACCTTGAAGGAACAGATGGTATTGTTCATTTTAGGTATATAAAAACTGTTGAAGTATATTGTAAAATTTTTTTTAAATGCAGTAAGTCTGGATGACAGAAAAAAAACCCAGACATTCTTATCAGGAGTATTTGAAAACAAACATGTGCCCAGCATGTTTCTGAAGACTTCTTCCCCTCATTTCAAAGTCACATTGGAATAAAGAAATGAGGATAATGGGGAAACCAAGTAAACCTGTAGGACTGTGGAGTTTATCAACTCAGTGTTTTAAACCGTTTCTGGAAATCTGCATCTCAGTGCAATTCAGATCACAGATGGAATTTTTTCACTGAATTCAGGCTGCATCATAAACCACCATGCAGTTTGTCTTGGCGCAGGACTGGAATAGCGGCAGAGATAAAATTCATTATTGAGGTGCATGGGTCAGAAGTTTGTCTGAAGCTTGCTCCCCACCTACACATGCTCTGTCTTGCCTTGAGTCAGTGCTTCAAGTCCCAAACTTCTACAAATGCTCCAGCTCACCAAATCTACTCCAGTGAACACTACTTGACTAGTCTGAAATTGGTTTTTTTGTTACAATTTTTCCTCCTGCCCCTTTCTGACGTTGATGCCAAACAACTCTCTGCAGTCTCTTTTTCTAATTTCTCTTATTTGAGAACTCAGTAATTAATTTTCTGTAAGCATTTAAAAACTTCTGCATTGCCTCAGAATGTGGTATTAAGGCAAATACAGCTTATTTGCTGGGTTTGATCATGTTGGTAGAAATGCTCGCTTAATTCACTTATGCGTATTTCCCTTGTATTCAAGCCTCAGTGATGGTAGGTGAAACAGTGGCTTAAGACATCTGTCTCTTAATCGCTGTGTCAGATCAGGTCTCAACCACGAGTGATGTCAATTTTATACTGAAGCTAGTCTTTAGCAGGTGCCACAAAACTGCTGTGTGGATTAGCAGGCTCGGCAGTCTCTGTTTAGTATAAAGCAGACTTATGCTAACGGGTGTAGCACCATAACGAGGGTAGCGAACTGACTGGAGCATGATGTGTTTCATCTGTCTTTGCAATGGGCAAAAAGTATCGAAGCACTTGCCTTTTGTGAGCATTACGTGTGCTTTCATAAGAGCCGTGTGAGTGGAGGGTGGCATGCTGGTGCTCTTTAACTGGGCGCTATAGGAGGAGATCCCTCTGATTTTGTTACTTAAAGCCAAGGTGTCCTTACAAATAACACAGTGGTTATTTTGGCAAAAGGAGCTTATAAGAGTGTTGGTCGTGACTGACTGTTCTCCAGTGACCTCAAATTCTATTCAAGGGGATCTCATGATTTAAAGCACTACCCTGTTTCTTTGTTGTCCTAACCAACGTCTCCATTCTGTTACAAGATGCCAAGACTCCACACACCGAGTATATTCTCAGCAAGCCTTAATCAACGAACCGAACAGTAGACAACTTTGGCTAGCATTTTGTCAGTGGCAGGTTTTAGTATTCCAAAACTGGATGAAGCTTTGTTGAAGAGCTAAACACACAGATCACGATCCCAGCGTAGTACTGCATCATGTTTCGTAAGGTGTGAAGTGTTCACGTAGTGAAGCTCTTGTTGAAGCTCTTCCAGGGTCTCTAAAAATCAAGTCACAATTTAAAGCAAGCTGTTCACATCAGCTCTGAAGGGTTTGCTAATACTCCAAAAACATGTTCCACAAACTTCAACATCTCTAAGTCCTGTGTCATAGGCAGAAATACTCTGTTATGGTACACATGCCATTTGTGACGTTTTGGGAAGTGTGATTGTTTCAGCATTTCCCTGTTCGATTCAGTATGGATTTTAAGAACATCAGCCAGGAGAGAGGTTCAAGGAATGTCTTGCGTCGGTATTTCATGAATGTTTAAAAATTTCCTAATTACACTTGTCCTTTCCTTATTGAAAGGATGGAGTAATTCCCACATCAGTCAACATGATCTGGCTTCTCTCATTCAGGACAGAGAGTTAAAAGGGTACGTTCTCTAACTGCAAGTTAATCTTCAAAGTGCTCATGTAATCAGAGGATGTTACCAAGGGAAAATGAGTTTCTGAGTTGAGGGGGTTATGCCTCATTGTAACTTCTAGACCAAAACTGTAAAAATGTAGTTTGTTTGGGGTTTACTTTTTTGTTGTTGTATTTTGTTTTGTTTTATTTTTAAGAGTAAATAAATCTGTTGGGGTGTTTTAGCAGCCAGCAGCAAAAAATGATTCTTTTCAAGGAAATATGGTGGCAGGTTCCATCTGTTCAGGTGTATTCACTGGAATGCTTTTGTGCAGAGGTGGTATCCAGGAAACTTTTTTTTTTTCTGAAAATAGGCAATTGATGTGAAGTGTGATCCTTGTTGGTTGCACTCTTAAAGCAACTATACTTTTTTGAAAAAATTCTTAGTGAAGTGTGATGATGAAGAGATGTTTACCAGCCATTAGCAGCTGTTTATAAGGTGGAAAGCTTGGAGGCAAGACACCAAAGAAACAGGAATCTTTGGCTGTCAGACCTCATGGCCTTATAAACCCTTGCAAATGCCTTATTACCTTGTTCTCAACTTAGCCAGAGCAAAACGCCTTGAGCAAAAGAAAGCCGATGTCTTGTTGGAAGGGTTAGCCACTTTATGGCTCCCATGCTATAAACTGAAATCACACGTCAATTCAGTAGCAATATCCATGTTCAGGGTGCCTGTGATTCTTGAAAAGCATTTAGTGTCTAATAACCAGAAAACGCAACAATGCAATTGTCTTTCTGTATAATACCATTCTGTGTATTTGATTCCTATGCTGCATGCCAATTAAAAAAGACTTTCCAACTTTTTGTTTTAAACTTCAAAGTAAATGTGTTTGAACCTCACACTTGTGAAGCCATGAGGTGGGATGTTTTCTCAGCACTTTTAGATGGGACTTGTTGGAAAGGTGGAAGACCCAAATCGCTTTGGCTGGTATGATAAGATTTTTTTTTTCCTTTTACATTTTGCTTTTCACAGATGGGCCTTAAATTCTGTCTAGCTTTGAACCATGGAGCACAAGCCTTGGGGGCATGGAGGATGACCAGATGTCATCTTCCATTTATAATAGTGGAAGCTTATTTCTTACAAGCCTGCATAGGTGACATTCACCCTGGGGCAGAGGAATCATCTTTGAAGCCCTCCGGCCATTATATAGCCTAATTCAATTACATAGCTTAATTCAATTCTCACTGAAGAGTTGCATTAACTTCATTAGACTTCTGAATAGATCCAAAGCCATTAGTGTGAAATCCAAATAATGCAGAAACGTCTCTTCCGGGGTTAATTTCATCCTGTATGCTGACCCTCTGCTCACTTGAAGGGAAGAAGAAGAAATCATTGCTGGTAGTTATTGGCTTGAGCTGAACTGAAGGGAGTTGGAAGCATGCGAGGACTTGAGTCGGTGGCAATCTGATGGCTGAAAAGTGCAAATATATCCAAGGAGGCTGTGTTAGAATGCCTTTTTTTTTTTTTTTTCAAAATTTCTGCATCTCAAAGAATATTGTATATCAATCTGAAGTAAACAGTTGCATTAAAAGCTGATATTTCTTTTGCCAGGCACTTCAGATGCTCAGCCTGAGAAAAGCAGAGCGGGCAGGTTTGTACCACTTGTCCCCAGTACTCTGGTGTCCCAGTTTTCCTTAGAAATGTGGCTGTAAACCACTAGATAGCCTGGAGTGCAAGACTTGACCAAAACATATCAAGTCTGGCATTTAAAGTTATTCTTAAGTGCAAGCTGGCTTCAGAGAGGCTCTGAAATCAAGAGCCAAAATAATCCACAGTAAGTGCGAGTTTTCAAGCGGGTCACGATGACACAGAGAAGATGAAACAGGACGTGGCCCACAGAGAGACTGAACAAAACACGCTTCCACAGCTAGCAATGTGGAGGAAGATTTGTTCTGTGTTAGCTCTTGTAATGGATGTTTTATGAGAGGGGAAGAAGGGGGGAGCTGTGCACTTTATGTCTTTTGGTTGAGCCAAATGTAAATACCATTGGGAGATCTTCAGCAGTAACTGCAGTTGGAGGGGAGAGAAATGGTCTGCTGGGGGACTGTTTATTTAAATTCGCAGATCGTTATGCTTCCCCAGAGCACTAGAGTCACTTTGCCTCTACGATTTAAAAGAGTGGGTAACGCAAGCTAGCCTCCTGTACGAAGGAGTCCTGGTACTGCCCAGAGTATTATTGACTGAAGAGTCCCAAAGGTGAAGGAATGTTATTGATGCCTCACTCCTCTTGTCACTGATGCCCTTTAGCCATCTCTAGCTTATCAAGTTAGGGAGTTTTCATTTTCCACTTTCAAAGTGCAAATGAACTGTTATGATGTAAGATACTCCTTGCACTTTTCACAGCTATCCCTTGTCTCGCATTTTTGACTTGCCTGTGAACACATCTGTTTGGAATGAATTAAATGGTTGAAGAAAGTGTGGGGAGAGGAGGGGGGCTCCTGCCTTAAACCTGAACTTCCCTTGCAAGCAGCTCTGCAGGCTATCCTGTACATCAGCAGGCTTCAGGAGCCTCTTACTTAGCTGAGCCCTGACGGGGCTGGGTTTGCTCCTGTCCGAGCCGCAGCTCTGCTCCGCAGCCATGGTGCAGGGGAGAGGAAAAGCAGGTAACTTGCAGAATGGCTTGGAGTCTTAGCGGGCTTACTGGGAGAGAAAAAACTGTGTTCCCTCTTCTGTTTCTGGCCTCCATGTATTGTGCTGATCTTATGCCAAATGTTTTGGACACCTTGTATTTTTAACTGTGTAATATAGCTGTGTATTGTTAAAGCAACTTAGTAACTTATAGCAAAAACTGTAGAACTCATTTCTCTGAGGTGTAGGAAATGTCCTGCTTCCACTGTGTATGAGACTTTAACTCTGTACTGTCTGACAAAGATAAAATGCCGAATTTCACTTTAATAAATGATCTATCTAGCAACAAGGCCTACATTCCCTTCTGTTTGCCTTTCTGCCCTTAGCACTGTTGGCTCCAGAGCCAACGGGGTTTTGCTTTGCATGGATGTTTTGTGCCAGGCTTCTCTGACTCACTGTCATTTCCCACCCACTTCCCAGGGGTGAAATATTGCAGACGTGGAGGGGAAAAGGGCACTGCTGACTAGCGTATGCCGAGCCTGAATTAGAAAACTCAGGTGACCGGATATTTTATGACAAACCTATGTGGGTTGTGTGGATGCAAGTCATGGAGTCTTCTGAATGCAACGAAAAGAAGAGCTCACAAGATGGATGGATGTTGTTGGAGAGCCACGGGACCTTGCATTTTGGGGAGTGTTGGGCTTTTCTATGATGGGGATGTTTTTTGACCCATCTATCATGAATGCGTCAATCAAGTGCAGTGTCTCATTTGATTCATGTTTCTTAATTAATCTTATGTATGTCTAGTTCAGCCCTGTGCTCTGCTTCCTTCTTGGCTACGTTTCGTGCACGACTTCTAGCTCCTGTTGCCCGGAGTCGAAGCCGCATGCCCAGCTGTGACAAGGTGGGCGCTACTCCAGAGCAATGCTGACACGTAGGATCTCAATGTTCAGTCAGTTAGGCTACAACATCCTTTTCCATGTAGTGTTTTCTTTCATTTCTTTTTCCCATATTGCTCTTCTTCCTGACCATCAGCCTTGGAGGCAAGGATGCCTCGCTTTTTTGCTGCAGTGAGGAAGCGAGTGATGCCAGAAACTGGAGCTTGAATACTTGTTCTCCTCAACCCTGTCACAGCACTTCCTAAGTGCCAGCAGAGCCTGTCTGAGGCGTGCTTTAGCCCTGTTTTTTACCCAGGAAAGAGGTTGTAGTGTAGCTTTTTGGACACTTGGGCTCTCACAGAGGAAGATGATAGGATATCGAGAGCTTTACACTCAAATCCATGACCTGAATTTATCACTATCAAATTAAATCGCACTGCATTATTCCTTGGTGCTGTCCTACAGCCAACTGACCTGTCTGCTTATCATCGTTCAATTCATGGCAAGGGATAAAAGGCCCGCTGGGAGGAGGGTGGCAGGTTGTGTTGCTGCTGTATGGCGACATCCAGCCATGCAGAACGTGCCCATTTATACTGCCAGCAGTGCATGCAGGAGGCACTTGGTCCCCTCTGTCCTGCATCCCAGGGTATTAGTGTTCAGTAGCAAGGGAGTGGGGAGTGCGGGGAGGAGACCTTGGAGAGCTGAATGTGTTGATGCTTTACTAAGCTGTGAGAAACAATCAATGATCAGTAGTTATGTTTGAACCTAATATTCTCTTAGTTAAAGACTGACCTTGATGTACTGGAGAGCTGGAGGAGGCTGAGCTGGCACATCAGAAGCAGATCCCAATGTCCTCAGTGCCTGCATTTGTAGGCTTGTCTGAAGGCCTTTGCAATGGTCCGGGATCTTTTTGTGTGAAGCAGCGTGCTGCCATGCTACAAGAGTGTCGTCCCTGTCTCGGGGAGCTCTCAGCTGAAGAAGGCCAGGACCAGAGGTGACACGGGTGAGCACCAAAAAACAAGGAGCAAGGGTGGATCACTTCACGGGACATCACCTGCACGTTGTCAAGCTTTTTTAGGAGGTATCAGGGAAAAGTCTTCACATGAGGACAAGGGCAGCATACCCCAGTGGAAGGGGAAAAGCTGTGTCATGTTCCACCTAAACACTGTGCGGGTGCCAGAGCAGCGGCCCAGGCTGCCCAGAGAGGCTGTGGAGTCTCCTTCCCTGGAGCCATTCCCACCCCGCCTGGACGCGGTCCTGTGCCCCTGCTCTGGGGGTGCTGCTCACGCAGCGGGGCTGGACGGGGGGAGCTCCAGAGGGCCCTTCCAACCCACGCTGTACTGCGATTCACCTTCCCAAATTGGTGAGTGTGGGCTCTTCTGCCAGCAGAGTGAAAGGTGTCCTGCCCAGGGAGGAAAGGCCGAAGGGACGAAGGAGGACAGCTGTAAGCAGCAACCTGTTGTGCAGGTGCCGTCTTTAGCTATGAGAGGCTAGAATGGAAACTCCAATGATAGACATAAACTCTGCCAGTTAGTCTGTTATTTGTAGAAACTAATGAATAATGCTGCTTAATCCCATGTTTGCTCCCTGCCAGGAAACCCACAGAAGATTTCAAGCTCAAAACCAAGGAGGAGTCTGCTCAGTCTTTTTAATGTATTCACACTGAGAAACTAAGCAACCAGCAGATTGATCTGATGGGCCTAAAACCGCACGTCCCTCTCTCTCTCCGCTCCCTGCTGCCGTGCGAGGGCAGTGTTAGCTCAGTAACCCAGGTGGTGGGTGCTCTGCAGCTGCACCTCCGGGCCCAGGGCAGCTGGCAGGGGGACCAGAGCCATTTTCCCGTCCTGAAGATGCCTCCTCAGTAGGAGCTGGCTGTACTTGTCAGATACCGGAAGCAGGATTATGCTGTAGTGGGATGTGGCGATCATAAAAATGGTTTGTTTGGGTGTTGCTTTTTTTTTTTTTCCTCTGGTTGGACATTGAAATTGAACACGTCCGATCCTCTGCGTGAGCCGTCCTACAGCCTCCTCACAACATTGATGGAAACCAGGCTTCGGTTCTCTGCTCCCCGGCAGAAAGGGCAGCGCAGCGGACTGGGGAAAAAGGCAAATGTGGATTTAATGGTTTTATGTTTTAGAGATGTAGTTGAGCAGGCTGAGTGTGCAGGGGAGAGCCTTAGGGCTTGCTTTTCTGTTTTCTTTTTTTTTTTTATTTCCCCTGTATCCAATAAGGGATGACTGCATGGCTCTGCCAGCACTCAATCGCCCTTTTCCAGGAGCTGGAGCTGATTTCATATCTCTAATCCTTGGAGGCAGCATTGGCTTCTTCCCTGAGTACCTCAAAGCCCCAATGTGCTTTTACTCAATCGTTTTCGGAACTTTCTCCAAGATCCGTTCCCTTTACGTGTTGCAGGAAGTGCTCCGTGACTGCTGCAGCATCTTCAGCAGGGAGCACCAAGGTGCCTGTGGGGAAGAGCAGAGACTTCGAGACAGGGGAAAAGGGAAGAGTCAGGTAGCTGAGATGGCTCTGCTGCTTCTCCTACCACATGCATGGACTGCCAGGGACCAGAGAGCACAGTGATGGGTACCACATCAGCAAGCTCACTAGCCCAGGCTGTGGTCACAAGGCAGAGAGGGGGCTCTGAGTCCAAGAGGTGTGGGAGTGTTCCCTGTGTCTCCTCGTGGTCTTGACGGCTGTCTGCCTTTAGAAAAGGGAAGGTGGTGGGTTGTATCCAGTGGTCCTGGAACCAGCTCGTTCGTAGCTCAGTTTGGTGTCTGGGTTTTCGCCAGCTCCTGCGCCTGTAGAGCAGACGGCAGGCCGGCAGCCATGGCCTGGCAGGCAGCCCTGAGCAATCTGATCTCCTGTTTGGTGGCTTGCCGTCCAAATTGCAGGCCCTTCATTGGGCTGGGGTGGGAAAGGCAGGCGCCACATCCAGCCCCTCTGCACAGAGATGTGGGGGAAACAGCCCAGCACCTTCCCAGCCCTGCCCGGCCACAGAGGGCAACCAGGATCCCTGTAGGTGTCCCAAAACAGGACTGTTCAGCACTTCCCTGTCCAGTCTGCCCTGGAAGGATCCCTGTACCCTGCAGGTTGATGTTCTCATTGCTCCACACTCACCTTCCCAACAGAACCAGGTTGTTTCAATTTTTCCTGGAATTTCCACAGGTTTACTGGCCATAAACCCTGACCCTCATGTAGAAAGTGAAGCGCTTGTTGCACTACTGCTGGCCTCGACACACCTCAGCCCTCTGTGTCTCTATTTTCTGGCGATAAAAAGCAGGTCAAAGGCTCCATTGGCACAGTGATAGCACTGGGTACAGACAGGGCTTTTTGTATTAGCCTAGCACAAACTGCAGTGCTGGGGAGCTGTTGTCCCTCACCAGGCTATTCCTTGTCCTCCTCCCTTCTCTCCCTCATCCTGTTTTCCCCACTCCTCCCTGCTGCTCATCCGCTCCAGGTCCTTCATGCACTCCCCAAAGCAGGCCAACAAAGGTGTCTCCGCAAGGCCCTTCCCACCTCTTTATGCCACAATTCTAGAAATAGGAGCCTAAAAGGGCATTGGGTGTGGAATTGCATGGGTTGAGCCGAAGCAGCTGGCTTGGTTCCTGGACATTTTGTAGGGTGAGTTGTTAAACACAGCAGCCCAGACTTGTGTTCAAGCGAAGCTGATGAGCTTTAGTGCAACGCCTGTCCTTCCGCTCTCCATCAGACACAGGACCAAAATAGTGGAAGCTGAACGGTGAAGGTGAGCAGGAGGGAGCTTCGGGCTTGACGCAAGCTTTATGCACTAGCTCAGACTCGTAACTCCTTCCAGCTTCGCAGTTTGGGAAAGAGCTCCTGGCCGAGGCAATTAAACCCGCCTGCTCTGGCCCCCTCGTCCCCCCCAGCTGCTCCTGCGGGTCAGTTACAGGCCATGAGAATTTTGTCAAGGTAGCTGCAGTCTAAGGAAAAAAAAAATCCCTTTTCCTCTCAATTCCTCAGCTTTCAGCCGCTAGTGACGCCATAAATTCCCCTACTTCTCTGGTTACTGTAAAGTCTTTCAGGGTGGTCAGGACCTGAATTCCTCATGCAATAGAACAAGCAGGGGAAAAGGAAACTTTGCAAGCAAGGACCTTCCCCGCCTCGGGGATCCATCGCAAGGAGTCGGCGAGGCTCCAAGTGCGTGTTCTTGCCTTGCAGTCCCTCAGCTCGAACCTCTTGGCCTGTCTCGCTCTCCTCTCACCAGTAAATACCCTCCCACCAGGCTGTGCTTCCCGCTTGCGCTCCCGCAGGTCCATCTGGCTCCTTGGCCCCTCTGATCTGCAGGCAGCTCCAGGTTTGCTATCGCACTTTAGCTTTGGAGCAGCCAGGAGAGACAGAGCTTGTCCAGTAACACACAGCTATGGAGATGGCACGGAGCCCTGCTGAGCAAAGTGCCCAGCTGGTTTTACCCCCAGCCCTGAGCTGTACAGCACTGATCCTCCACCAGA
Organism: Anhinga rufa; assembly: GCA_013400875.1. Taxonomy (NCBI): domain Eukaryota; kingdom Metazoa; phylum Chordata; class Aves; order Suliformes; family Anhingidae; genus Anhinga; species Anhinga rufa. Next base: position 52,053 of record VZTV01089246.1, on the reverse strand, counting down.
TAGCCCCAGCTCCCAGCCAGCTTCAACCCCAGACCTTAAAGCCAGCTGCTGCATGGGACACAAGTGGGCTGTTGTGCCACCCCCCACCATCCAGCTTCACCTGAGGGCTGTGCTGAGATGTCATGGGAGAAGATCAGCAGGAAATTGGCAGCAAAGTGTTGTCGCTGCCAGAGAAGATGCTTGCTAATGGGATTGCTCCACCACTGAGCAGGACAAGGATGGGCCATTCTGCAGAAAGGCATGGTGAGCACCTTTGCTAACCCCACACCAAGCACATGAGTCTTTTGAGAGGAGTAAATACTTCTCCCAACACCCCGCACTGGGGAAAAGGCCTTCATGGAGTAGAGCAATGACAGTTGGCTTTGGAGAGGTAGGGGCATGGGGTGGACGCTGAGTTTGTCCGTTGTTTGAAGGATGGTCCTGGGAAGGTTGGCCCAGGGTGGAGTGCTCTTGGTCTTCTCCCAGCACAGGCAGCTGCATGGAGAAATACACCCCGGGCAGAGCTCAGTGCTATCAGATCCAAGCAGGGACAGCCACAGGGGTGAAAACCCAGAGAGTTTGGATTTGTTCTAAAAAATAAAATAAAAGAAAGGAAAAAAAAAAGTTGGAGTCTTCATCTGCCTTGTGGCTCCAGGGTCTTCCCATGCTTGGATGTCATATCTACAGCTACGGATTGGAAATACATCTTCTTGATAGATGGGTCTCAGAATCACATGACTCCAGAAGCATGGAGATTTGAGGAAGAACTATTGCATGTCATGAACTTCGCAGCTGAGGGAGCCTCTTGGCCAGAAAACCTTCCCACCTGAGCGGTACTCCCAGCAGACAGTCTGACTTGGGAGCCAGCAACTGGGCTGAGAGGCTCCGAGTGTTGGGAGAGGATCAAAAAGCTCCCCTGGCAGTAAATCTTTCACCTGCCATGTTACTCACTGGGGCTTGTGGCCATTCCTCCGAGGTCGGCCCCGGGTCAGGATTTCTCCTGTCTCTTTAGCCCCCAAACCTGGAGATTTTTGTCTTATCTTTGACGCCATCTTGACACCGAAAACAAATTATGGCCCAATTACCCTTACTGAGAGGGGCTGGGGCTACCTTAAATGTCCAGAACTACCAGGCGCTTCCTTAAGAGCGGGTACTTAGAGCGGGGCGCGGGGCGGGGAGGGGGCCAGGGCTGGGGGGACCCCTGGCATGGGGATGCCCTTGCCCCCCCCTTGGCTTGGCTTGGCTTGGCTTGGCTTGGCACGCAGGAGGGGGCATCCCTCCCGTCCCGTCCCGTCCTACTCGCCCCGGCCCGGCCGTGCTGCACCCCGAGGCCGGAGCAGAGGTGGGGCTCCCCGGGTGGTGCGGAGGGGCTCCCCCTGCCCCACGCCGCCCCCGGCCCTGTGTCACCGGCTGGGGCCAGGCCGGAGAGGCCCCTTGATGGGAGGCAGCAGCCCTGGCCCTGGCCGTGACCTTCGGGGCGACCTTGAGCGAGTGGCTGCCCGGCGGCGGGGCGGCGCGCCTCTCACCCCGGGCAGGGGCGTTTCTGCTGCTGCCCCGAGGCAAGAGCGAACAGCAGCGGCAGCACCCGGCCGTTCCCCTGCGGACCGACCTGAAACTTAACAAAAAGATTGCTTTTTCTCCCCTCTTGCAGTGTCGCGACTACGCGCTCTCCTCTCAGCGAGCCCGGCCGTTTCTCGCCCAGGGTTGTGCGAGAAACCCCAGCAGCCGTTCTGGGGACCCGTGCGTGCTGAGCTGGGGCCCAGCGCGCAGCCTGGAGGGCGCCCATCAGGGCTGCCGCCTGGGCCTCTCTGCCCGGGGAGGGTGCCGTCGGGTGCGCCTGCAGCCGGGTCCCTTCCAGCACCCAGCCCAGGGAGCAGGGAAGGGGAGCAGTGCCCAGGTAGCGGGGGCTCCCCTGGCCTTGCAGGTTTGCCCCAGGTGCCCTCGCGCTCCTGGGTGAGTGGGTGGCTGGGGCTGGGTGTTCCTTTCCCTTTTTTTTCTTTTTTCTTTTTTTTTTTTTTGTCAGATTGGTATTTTATTTGGCTCCATACTGTCTACCGAGCTGTCCAGTGTAACCCTTCCCTTGCTGCTTCTGAGATAAGAATAGGCTCCCCCGAGATCAGATAAACAGGCCCATAAATACCTACAACAACAACAAGCAGTGTCTGGGCTTGGCAGGAAGGGAGACAAAAAAAAACGGGG